>RWGZ01001213.1:177301-191154 GCA_009725065.1 Utricularia reniformis | reverse complement strand
ATATACTTTGCTTAATAGAAAACTTAGGGATTTGATAAGAACATATAAACTTTTTGGGTTAATGATTTCATTCTCAGCAATAATTGAACAAATATGCAGTTACATGACAACACTAGTAAGAACAATATGCGAAGAGCTAAAACAGGCACATAACTTTTACACCCTCCATTTCTCATTAAGTGTAAAAGCATCTGCATCTCCTGGAAGATTGAATTACGGACTGTGGATATATCCTAATCATATATGTACAAGCGTACCAAAAACGGGGAACCCATACATGTAAACCAAAGGCAAAGAGGGTTCTTGACTTGAAGAGGCTCTTTCGTTTCATGTTCATCTGAAAACAAAATATAATATGGTTTGAATGGTCCAGTGCATAGATTCTTACCCATTTGAGAAAGCCGCCTCCATTTGAGTAGTTGGTGAGTCTGAGTATGTGTTTCCAAAATGATGAACTTGTTCCAATGATGTTTTTGTCACCTTGAAACTGATTTGAGTACCTGGAAGTGGAAGGAGACCAAACTGTATTAACATGGACTATGATTCCATCCCTTTCCCGTCTGCTGCTAGTTGATGATTCCGTAGTCGAATCCTCATAGTTTCTATGAGCTATTGTGTGTTCTGTTGGAAAGAAATATTCATATTCACCCTTTAAACCATTAAATCTCTTATTGGCTCCTCGGTTAGGTTGGTGTTTGAAGGTACCTCTGCTCTGCCATCCTCAATAGTTCTCATATGAGATGATGTGGCTTCTTCATCCTCAGCTCGGAATGAAAATGTTGTCATGCTCGGTACCTTTTGATCCACGTACCTTCGGATGATTGGATTTGTCGTAGTGTTCCAGATCTGTAGTTGGTTATTATCCTTCTCCATAGGTGAATGTTGAGGAAATGCAATAGGGGCAAACTCGGTTGAGTCACCAAGGCCCTCTTCAGTTCCATTCACAATAGCAGCTCTTGAAGCCGCTTCAAGCTAACACATCTGAGAAAAGGCTTCTTGCAACCTTGTTCTTGCAACAGAAAGTTCAATGATCGGAAGAGGGTAGTTCGAACCAAGCTCAATTCCTGCAGCTTGGAGCACGTATTCTGGTGCGTTCCACGGGTGATGTATCCACTCAGTAGGCAATCTAGCAAGCTCAGGAAGCCATCTCCTAACATACTCTCCATGAGGATCAAACTTGTAGCCTTGAAACTATCAAAAAAAGCTAATGTAAGTGGAATTGATAAGAAGAAATAGACCATCCGGAAGTGTGAGTTTTGCGTAAAATACCAATGATTCCAAACAGATACGTAAATTTACCACCATTCGTGATTGGCTAACGCGAATTGCAATTTTTGCCCAATTCGCAATTGCCAAACGCGAGTCGCGTTAGGCTGAATAAAATTAAAAATAAAATCATTTTTCTCCTGCTCGCGTTACGCTAAATCGACCGCCAAAAGACGGTCGATTTAGCGTATCGCGAATTGAGGCTTATTACACTGCCTCCCCCTTTCTTTCCTTCTTTTTCTTCTCGCGATTTGGGTTTAGGTTTGTTATTTCATACGAAAAACTCTCGCGATTTCTTCGAATTTTTCCACTCCCGGTATTCCTCCTTTCGTAGTTGTCGTATTTTTGTTGGTAATCAAATCGAAAGATCTTCAACCCGCTTTTTTTGCCTCCTCAATTTGTGTTGGTACTTATTTTAAACTTGTATAACTTTATTTGCTAAATTGATTAGTTACGATTGATTAGTTGTAGCTATTTAATTTGTTATGATATTAGTTGTGAATAATGGATTAGTTACGATATTATTGTAATTATATTGTTTGTGACTAATTGATTGTTTACGAAATTAGTTGTTAAACTTTGATTAGTTGTGATATTAACTGTGAAGAATTGATTTTTTACGATATTATTTGTGACAAATTGACCTCAATTCGCGTTAGGCTAAAGCGACCGGCCGGCTCTGCTCGCGATAGGCTAACGCGAGACAATTTAACAAAACGCGAGCAGGAAAATAAAGAAAATAAAGGTTGAGGCAGTTTCGTAAGCCTCAATTCGCGATACGCTAAATCGACCGCATTTTGGCTGTCGATTTAGCGTAACGCGAGCAGGAGAAAAATGATTTTTTTAAAAAAATTTATTCAGCCTAACGCGACTCGCGTTTGGCAATTGCGAATTAGGCAAAAAAATGCAATTCGCGTTAGCCGATCGCGAATGGTGATAAATTTTCATGTCCGTACGGAATAAGTGGTATTTTACGCAAAACTCCTCCGGAAGTGTACCAGATATGTATTGCCAACCAAGTGCATCACTCTCAAGATCTTCATCGAATAGTGTATCCCAAAAGTATTTCATTCCTCATCTCCAAGGCACGAAAAAACTAGAAACCACGAGATGTATCCGATCATGTAGCCAACTAGTGGCCCAAAGTTCTCGCATACCAGCATCAACCAGACGATACCCTGTTCTACCTTGTCTCCATGCCTTGAAGTAGCTCTCATTCACAACCCATGGAAAATAGTTGAGGTGACTCAGTAAAAGCTTTTCATGACTATGGGGATGATGGAAACTTATGTGCCTTGAGTACTCCCTTAGTCCAATACTTTTGAGGAAAAGACTAACACTCTCATCCCCTTGTTTATTTCCCTCATTCCCCCAATAAACTTGCTTAATACGAACAAGATGAAATACCTTTCGAACACTGATTTCCCCAAAATGTAAATGAGGAGACAGTAATGAAGTTGTAGCACTCTCAGCCTTTCTTCGGTTTTCAGCGTACTCAATCAGAGGTCCATTTAGAAAGGTTGTCAGTGTCTTATTTGCATTGCTCCAGCCAGGTGACCATGCTCGAGCAAGAAGCGCATTGCTAGCTTTATCACACTCATCTTCAAATACAACATCATAATGACATCTTGATGCATCACCTGGAAAGAGAAACAGAAACATCACCCATTAAAGGGAATATCTCCCAGGCCCCAGCCTTATGTAAATAAGTAAATCACAAAATCAGTTACATTTAAATGCAGGAAAATGAAGAATGAAATACCGGAAACTACTCTTTTTGGTGGGAGTAGTGGGGCTTCAGGATCATATGGCATGCTAAGGTATCTATTCCAGAATTCAGCAAAAGTTGTGAATGGCAAACCGTCTTCGTCTAGAACTTCCTATGGTTCGTAAAGCAAATCTGCGTTAAACGAGCTAACAACTACACCATCAGATGTTAAGATTTCCTTCACTTGGTGATCCCTAACGAGTGCAATCTGATCTGCGAAACGATAAATAAAAATGTCATGTTTCGATCAACAACAATAGAACAATAATGCGAAGCCCCAACGAAAACCAATTTATATAGAAAATAAGCTCATCATTTTCTCAGTTTCTACTTAAAAACGTGAGCATCTGCTACCAAAAAAATGAGTAGATTTAAGATGTCAGTAGAGAAAGAGACCATATAAATGGTTAAAGAAGAGGTGAGAAGCTCCAGTGGCTTTGACAACTTCAAGTAGACAAGAAACACTATCAGTAAATCTCTTACTGACAAGGGAAGTTCCAAAGAATAATCAAAATGAGCTAAACTTTGCTTAAGCCACCATCTTGAAACTCTACCACGGTAGCACTCACATTCTTCTTCAGGTGCCCATAAAAACAAAGGCCCCACTGCACCAGCCCTGACTCCAGATGCAAGAGCTGGGTTATCTTCTACTCTCAGATATCTTCTAAACTATACTATACTGCACCCACCTTTAGACATTCTCACACAAATTTAGACTAGACTTATTTCTTCTTAATGAGCGTGAGACATGAGAGTAGCAAAACCAAAGGGAAAATCTACTTATTTTTCTTCAGGTAATTTGGAATGTTGGTTTTGCCTGAGGTCGATAAGAAGTATCAGGATGCGTGCAGAGCATCAAAAGGGAAGTGTTTTTTTGGTGGTGAGGAGAAACATGGAGTCCCGCGTTAGATTAATGCAAGGATGGTTGGTCACAGGGTGTTCAATATTAGGTAAAAACCTAATACTGAAACTAATTCAGATTTTTTTTATCAAACCTATACCGAATTATGAAATCGATTCGATAAAAAAAATCGGTATTCGAGAATTTACCGAATAACGAATTTAACCTTTTGTTTAATTTAAAACTAATATTTTTGTATTTAATTATATAATTAAATATATTATTATGGTTACTTTTTTATTAAATTTGATTAAATTTCAGGAAATTCGGTATTTCGTTAAATACCAAAATCGAACCGAAACAATTCGATATTTACCGAACCGAACAGACAAAATTCAATTCGATATTCGGTAGCTAATTTTTTGACTTATTCGATAATTGAAATCCGATTCGGTTAGGTATTTACCGAATGAACACCCTAGTTGGTCACCACCAAAGTATTCTGTTATTGTAAACCACATATGTCTTGCATCTTTTCTTTCTTATCCTTTGGAACCAGGATAACACATGTTCTCTACTTTAGCTCTAGAACCAGATAATTCCATAGGAAAAGTAACACTTATCAACAATTTCAAATTTCTAAACATTTTCTCATCCTCTTTTGATCAAATAGAAAGCCCAAAAGTGAAAATAAACTCTCCTTAAATGAGTCAAGCAGTATTCTTGAGTACGGCTAGAAAGCTAGGTTAAACGACTCTTCTCTGGGTACATCGAATCTGTGTCGAACTCATCTAGGATACCGATTTTCCTCGGATACTTATTGAACTCAAGTCTATTTTTTATATTTAAATTTATTATTATTTATTTTGAAATAGTCATTATTTAAATTTATTATTATTTATCTATATTAATATAATTTGTTTAAAAAACCAATAATATATCAGTAATATTGGGGTATCCTATACTCTATACCAACTATCTCAGCATTTACCGATTTTAAACATTGATTACTGTCTATATTTATCGTCTTAATTTATTATTTTGTATAAGATAATTAGATAAAATCATAACTTTTTTTGTTGTTAATTATAAATTATGTTAAACAGCCATGTCTTTTTGCCAATGCACCAGGTCGATGCGGCTCCGATGCAAATTATACTCAGTGGTGGCTTAGACATGCATCAGCGACCATGTTGATAAAAAATATTATATATTTTTATTATTTCTATTTCTATTTATATTTGTAATTGTGTTTGAGATTTTAATCCATAAAAATTTAGATATACTTTGAAAATTTTCATATTTAAATATGATTTTGATGAAATGAGGACCATGTATTTAAATTTGATATTTTAATTAAAAATAATTGATAATATTAACGAGTCAAAATCTTTTAACATATTCGAGTCATCGAGTTCTGTGACGGTATACATTTAATATAGCTTGAAAGAAAGCGAATGTCATTTCCAAATTCCCAATAAATGAAAAGGTATTGGACTACAATGAGAAAGAGTGCTACTGCTACCATACAATTTTTATTACAATATATATAAATTCACAAATTTTATTGCTTCTTACAGGCTACACATTCTAGATGCTACATTTGCTTTGACTTCCTCTTATCACCAGAGTATTGGGTTTGTTTGTTATTACAATGAAGTTGGACTTTCTAGAACTGAAAATCAGGACAACAATATTGATAACTCTTCTGTACATAAAACCCTTCATCACATAACTCTATCAATGATACAATCCAAGTCAAATGAGTTTTTTATAGATATATCTCAGAATTGATTTTTTATTTATTTAAGAGTGAATATTATAAAATTATTTTTGTATCACTGAACCATTAACTAATTATAATTAAATATTTGTTTTCTTTTATAAAATTGTAGTATTTGATTTTTTACCGGGCTTCAATAAATTCAAATTTTTACTCATAAATTTTTAAATATTGTTTTTTATTTGATTGGTTTATATTTTGAAAATACAATGCTAAAAATTATTTAAAATTAACATATGTCATTTTTTGTTTGATAATTTACTAATTTCAAATTCCAATTGGATGTTAATTAAAAAGATTCTGATTCTTAGTTTTTTATAATTTCATTAAATTCATTTTCTTTTATATTCAAATAACACTAAAAATTATTATTACTAGAGTTCATTTTACGCATCCAAATTTACGACAATATGAATGTGAATTTTTTCCCTGAGTAAAAGTTTGTCTCATCCTTTGCCAAATTGATCTACGAGGATGTTCTATGGTTGATGGATTATATAAATGTATTGTAGAGAGCTCACTAGTCGTAATGTTTCCATCTCTTTCATTTCTAGAATGACTATCACTTCTACCACGGACATGATCCATGCTCATCGGAAAGCAGGTGGTTCTATGTCTTCCACGCCGTTGGCAGCGATGACGCCCCTCATCAACATACAATGGAAAATGGTGCATGCTCCCAATACATAGGATCTAGTACCGGATGAAATAGGTGCGAGTACATTTGTTCTATGGTACGAAGAGTTTATATCTCGTCAAAATATAAACTCGGTTCCTTTTCAAAGACGTTGCATGCCTATATAATAAGTAATTCATTAATATTAAAAATATAAGCAATTCAAAGATTCGATTACGAAATTAAATTGACAAACACATACCATTTGAGCATGTGCACATGGAATTTTCAAAGCAGTCCATGCCCCACAAGTGCAACTCAAGGCTGAGATATCAACAATGTGCATTGTTGGGACCCCAACGGGTGAAGGATTACTAGTGCTAATTGATGCAATCAATCTTCGTTTGTCAAATTTTTCAGGTCGTAAAGCGTTTTTTTACGTTCACCTTTAAGCTATATATATGTCACTTTCTTAGACCACAAATATCTTTTCATCTTCAAATCTGCAACCTCATTCGAGTACTTATCAAAATATAATTTGCATTTTTCAAATGACACCTGCAAACATTTATTCTAAAATATTATATTAAGATATAATTTTATAAGTTATGCTCATATTATACCCAAACCAAAGACTTAATTGGAAGCCTACGAGCTCCTTTAAATACATTGTTCATGCACTCGGCATGATTCATTGTCATCACACCATACATGCACAAAATCCTTGTTACATTCTTTCAACAACTTATATACATATTTAATAAATAACATAGAGTAACAATGTAAGTACCTCACACCACAATCGTGTGCAAGCGTCCACTTTTCTTTTGGAATATCAGTCAAGTACTTGAATGCTTCTAAGTTCTCTCTTCAAATAGCAGTCATCAGTCGATTGAGTTCAGGTACAAAATATGCAATTTCTGCTGCCCAACATTTTGAATTGAGGTTTCTTCCTCTTTTTTTTCTAACATATTGCTTCATATATGTCTAAGACAAAAACGATGATATCCAACAAGTTCTCGAAAAGAGTGTAATCTTGACATTGCGGCAAGGAACCCTGAGCCCCGATATATAATTAGGAAAATACGTGGACGACCACGTATAACATGAGTATGAATAAGATCTAAAAACCATACAAGAGACTATGCACTCTCTTCATCAACTATTGCAAAAGCAACTGGAAGGACATGACCCAAACCGTCTAAGGATACGGTTAGCAACAATTTGTAATTGTACCTCCCGTAAAGGTGTGTTCCATCAATAGATAGTACTGGACGGCAATGACGAAATGCATGAATGGAATGGCCAAAAGACCAGAATACTAAACGCAATAAGTTTCTGCCCCTCACCTCAGATATGTGGTGCCAATCAACAATTGTACCAGAATTTTGTTGTTGGATTTCCTGTAGATATCTAGGAAGCTCCATTATTGATGATTCTCATATGCTATATGCCTTGTCAAGAATTTTTCTAACACTTGACCATGCCCTAAGATATGGAATTGTATGATTCCATACATTGAGTGTACGTTTGCGCATCAATTGCCTTATAATCCAGGTTCCTTGAAACAACTACAATTAGATGTCATGAAATCCAATCTTTTGTCATATTAACATGCTCTGAAACCTTGTTCCTTCTATCAACACAAGTATGAGTCGCTACCAATGTAGTAGTAACTCATTCAACATCGTTTGTATGATACCCTGCCCTTATTCTCCAAAGACACTCACTTGGCGCAGAACGACAACATATATCACAATCTACGCGACTACTACGTTTGACATAGAATTCTTTACTAGCAATTTTTATTAAGTACTTTGTCACGACATCTTTAAATTCACTTTTGGTCTTAAATGAATAACCAACTGCCAATTGCATGGTTTCAGGATCGTAGTATGTGGGGGCATTAGGAATGCCTATATAATCTCTATACATGTATTCAACTTGGGTTGTAAAATAAGGGATATCCATACTACATTCGTAAAAAGTTATCTGATAAAATCTCTGTGTTGGGTATACATCAGAGGTACAATACGAGGGTCCCTCGTCATACCCACATAAGTGTGACATTCTCCAAGGTTCGGAATGACCATCATCATTATCCCCATAAGGCAAATTTGGAATTCTTCCAAATGAAGAATTCTCCATTGTCTATTTACTATGCGATCTAAGGGTGGCTCTAAATGTCACTTGAATATCATTTTACTCATAAGTGTGCTCTTCATCCTCATCATGAACCAAATTATCATTATCATTATCATACTCTGATGTTTAGTAACCTGAAGGAACAAACTCACTGTCATCATCGGTGTCAACATTGTCATCATGAATCATCTTTGCTAAACTCGATGTACCTTTTGCATATAATATAAATAATACATATGTACGAGATAAATGCATGGTTAATAAAATTTAATAAAGTACTCCACATGTATACTAACCATAGTTATTTGGGTGATGATTCATTAGATTTAGGTCTTTGCTTAATTTGTTTTCTTCATTCTCATCCCCTTCAACATTAGCATTTTCAGCATGATCTTTGTATTCCCGAAAATATTCAGCTACCAAATTATTTTAATATACTTTAATTTAGAATTTTAAAAAAACATATGTAACATAAATAAACTAAATAAAAAATAGAGAACAACCTTCACGATTATACACTAAATTTGTATCCAAACACTCATGTCGTCATAATCCTCATAATGTGCTTCTTCTACATTATTTTATTAAAATATATTTATCACAAACTAATACCAAAGAATTAAATGAAAAAACACAACAATAAAGAATAACTATATTTAATTATTATTTGATTTGTTACCTGATTGAGTAAATGGCATAATAAGATTTAAATCACGTCTTCCATAATCATAAATATCATAATGTTGATACTCATGCAATGGCCAAATTGGATATCAAGAACTACTTGATTCTTCACATATGTGTGATGTCCTTTGTTCTTCGTCAATTCTTTGTGTCGTATACGACGAATTCAGGTCGAAACCGTGCACTGTGAAATGGAGAATTCGAAACAAAAAACATGAACGCGAACTTAAATCAATCGAATTCAAACAAATGATTATCTCACTAGGATTGTTTGAGTTGTAGTTCATATTTCTTCTATTTTGCCCATATATCACGAGGAGGTGAGTATTGTCCACCTACTAAAGATGAGAGATCTTAATGTCACTGACTCAACACTAGCTAGAAACTATAAAGAATGGTTATAAGTATAACATAAGCCAGAATCCTAAAGGATTCTTGCTATATCTTTCCCTTGTTTATGATGTTTATAATGACAAGTGTTAATCATTATTTAAATATTTTACTCGTAATAATTCTCAAGTTGCAAAGTTGCCAGTCTAACACTTATCCCATAACTATTATTTGTCATGTTATTGAAACATCTTTTTATTTATATGATGTAAAGTATACAATAAATTATTTAGATAACATATTTAAAATAAGATCATTTATTTAAATTTAATAAATTATGTTGTTTATGATCAAATGTAAAATAACATTATGAAAAGATAATTTTTAAGAAAAATCACGTTAAAAATTAGAAGAAAAATATTATTAATGATAATTATTACACTTTAAATAAGTTCTAAAATGTAATTAGAAAAATAATATTAAATTAGATGCATATGATAGGTCCTACAAGGTTTTTTTGATATATTATATCGTCAATGTAGTCATTTAATATATAAAATTTATTTACAATAAAAAATAGTCATTCTTGGATCTAATCACGGTTAAATTGTAAAAGCTCATTTTGAACAGTGTTACAACTTACAAGATTTATTATTTAAAATTTAGTAATATTATTTAAAATTTGACTGGTAGTAGAAAATTTTTGCCCAAGTAAAATATGTAAATTCAACCAGGTTAGCAAGAAAGCCATGTAAAAAGTAGGCTCCTCCGTCACCTGTTGGCTAGTCGGACCTGCAAATGCCAAAAATTTCATTGCAGGTTCATTTTTCTAAGGAAGGGGTGAGAGATTGAAGATATCTAATACTGTAACGCAGCCCAATCTATCACAAAAGATGGGTATTTAGGTAGAGATCCATCTCCCAGTACGATAATTCTTCCTCCTCCGGGAAAGTAAGACCGGTGATTGGAGAAGACTGTTGGAGTTGCAGAGCAGGGAGTCAGTAGTTCGTCGAAGATGGAGACGTTAATCACCCTTCAACTTCAATGTTGTAGGCAATCAATGTATATTGTATTGTGTTATGACTTGTTTGATTTTGAATTCAATGAACATAGCTCACGAATTGAAACAAAAAAGCAGTAAAACTTCTACTGAAAGTTGACAGAGTTCTTAAGAACTCATACATGCTAAAAACGGAAACTTGGCTTCTTGAGCCAAAAAACAGTTCTCGATTAATCAACTAAAACATGAAATATCAACGTAACATCAGGGATTTTGACAGATGATCTTCTGGAGCTGTGATCCTGCGCAGTCCAGTTCATCTCCCAGTTCTGTTGCATCAGTTTCATCAAAGACGATTAATCGCTCTCCAACACGGAATTCTTTTTCGGTTCTTTAACGGTGGGTATTTCCTCCTTCCTTGATCTATAATTTTTCTTCTGACAGTCGATTCGCTTGCCTTCCGCCAGATTCTGGCATATTGCGTCAAGTTTAGCATCTACGGTGGAATGAAGTGGCTGGTATTCACCGAAATCGCCGCCGATATGGGATCCGTTGTGGCTAAGGTGAGGGAAATTGAGACGTGCGTAATCTCCTCGAAGTTTGTATGCTGCCTTATCATAAGCTAAAGCTGCTTCCTCAGCGGTCGAATGTACCAAGCGAAAGACGCGTGCGGTTCTTGGGTAATCGAATCTCCGCCACCCATTTACCCCAGTGACGGTGCCGTTGTCCTCTATACAGTTTCGTTGGCTTTATTAACGCTCCGGTTTGCTGCTTCATGGGAACTGGTTTTAGTCCGAGATAACGAGGACACTGAACCGATTGTGAATGGACTGGAAACTGTTGTTGGATTGAGGAATACTGATCCATGTCATACGAATAATTATAATGGGTCTGAGCTTGGAATTGAGGAAAAGCAATGAAGAGATCGGAGGTAAAAGCAAAACCAGAAGAAGGAAGAAGATTACAATAAGAAGAGTGTCTTGGATGATATTGAAGTTGAAGCTAAATGTCCAAAAGAATGTTATCTGTTTCCTTTTTTCATGTTATTGAGTTCAATCTTGTTATTTGTTTCATTTACTTTGAAATTTTTTTATTTAGCACTTTGTGTTAACTTAGAAAGTTACCAAAATTGTCTAGTCTTTGTATTCATCTTGTTTTTCAGAGTGCAATAATATTTCTTTTGTTTTCGTTCATTTCTAAATTTCTTTGTTCTTCAAGTATTCTTCAATTGGTATCTGAGCTATGTCGATTGAATCCACGGGACCTTGGAAATTTAAAGGTGAAGATTATGATTTATGGTAAATTCATGCTAGAGCCTCTCTTAAGGCTCTGAAACTTTGGGGGGTGATCTTAGATGACACTCTTCCACAAAAATCAGCTACANTTCCCTGTTTCCTTCCGGCGGAGATGAATGTGCCGGCGTCTGCTATTCCGGTTAGCTACGCCTCTTTAAAGTGCGGGCTTCGTTTTCCGCTACATCCTTTTGTAGCGGCCGTGCTTGAAGAAATCCACTGCCCCACTTTTGCGTTATTCCCGGGCAGTTACGTTTATATTGTAGCATTCATTTTTTATTGTCACCAACAGAATCGGGCCCCAACCTTAGAACACTTTTTTAACCTGTTATTGGTTGGGTCCCGAAAGGGAAAAGGTCTGTTGGGGTGTCGTAAGTTGTATTACATAGCGGTGCGCACCAAAGAGTGCGCAATTGTAGATAAAGAGGAGTCTCTTCATGCGTGGGAGGCTTGTTATGTGTGGATGACAGTTCCGAAAGAGGATTTGTTGAAAGTATGGCCACGCATAACTCACCCATGCATAGGGCAGTTGGATCGAAGCAGGTTCAACCCCTCCCGCACGGACACCGCAAACACACTTGCGTTGTTGACCCCTCCCGAAGCACGCCTTAAGCCAATAGATCTGCTTCGGGAGAGAAGATTAATAGAGATAGGTGTTGCGGGTAGGACCGGAGCCCCAGCCCCGAAGGGGGTTTTATCTTCTAGTTCAGATTCAGATCCATCAGAAGGATCGGGTATGAAATAGTATTTATGTTTGAATCTTTCCTGATCCTTATGTATTTGTTTTGCAGATTCAACTGAGACGATGGCGAGCGCTCATTTTAAACGTATGGCAGCTACTTCGGTCCGTCCTTCTGAGAGACAAAGGGAAGCATCGGGCAGCGCCGAAGCAAGTGAATCTGCAACGGGGGGCACTGTGGTCCCTTCGGGGTCAGGGAACCCCCCGATCCAAACAACCAGCGTGGGCACGTTGACCCTTCGCTGCACCGGGCAATCCTCAAGCGGAGAGGGGCCTGCGTTTCGGGTATTTGGAGTTGTAGAGGAGGTGATAAAGACTCGGATTCATTCTTTGAGCTTATCCAGCCTCTATCAAATCGGAAATAGCTCTTTTATTAACATTAAGACTATTACTTTGTTGCTGCAGGGAGCCGTTCCCGTGGAGAAGGTTCTCCCCGGCCCTCAGCTTAAGCCGAACGTCTCCCTGCCGCCGGTCCCCTTAGGAAAAGGGAAGAGGGTGACCGAAGTAGAAGCCCCGCAGGAGCCGAAGAGGCTGAAGAAGGGAGGCCCGCGCTCCGGTCCCCAATAAGGGGGTTTACACTGCGAAGTATCTGGATAACATGCGAGAGCAAGTTATCCAGACGTTCGGGCTCTCCCCTTCGGACGAGTGATGGAAGGCGATTGAGCCACTGGAGAAGGATGGCAAGTTTCAGGTCATTCCAACTTTGGAAGAGCCTGTGCTGAAAGAGGACCCTTTCTTCTATCTCTTTGAAGAGATGGAGAAAGCGGTCAACCAGAAGGTGGCCGATCAAGAGGAAGAGCTGAGGCGGCTCGCCGACCGGACCGAACCCCAGGAGCCCGAAGCAGAAGACAAAGAAGAAGGGCAGATTAGTTAGGTTTTGGATATTACTTTGTATCTGCCGTTCTTTTTTGTTTAATATAATATTTTCCTCCCTTTTTCTTCAGCTTTAGTTGTTTTGATTACTAGAGTGAACTGATATAACTAACTTCGGAATAAACTAATAAGTTTTATCTTAACGAAGTAGTTTATCTTAACTTCAGAATAAACTAACAAGTATAAGATCGGGGACACTTACAAGGTGTCAACCATCGGTCCCAGACGTTATATTTAGTTTACTTTCGTCAATTATGATTGGATCAGTCATTTTATATGGTGTATGGGTCGCTCTTATTCCGTCCTTGGAATCATTACTAAATTGAATAGGCGTAGTCTGCGTTAATTATGAGTTTTTACGGGCTTTCGCCGAACCTTGGTTCTATTAAAGTCCCTTAGGTTTCACTGGCTAAGCTTGGCTCATAATACGTCTTATGTTAGGACCGATCTTATGTTTCGATATGCTGACTATCATTCCTTTCGTTGTAGCGGAGTTCATAGGTACAAAAGGCCATC
>RWGZ01001213.1:20377-176993 GCA_009725065.1 Utricularia reniformis | reverse complement strand
AGCTTTTGTTCACATCGGTAAAATCGATGCACATTCGCCATTTCCCGTCCGGTTTGGAAACCACCACTGGGTTTGCAACCCATTCAGTATAGTGGATTTCTCTGATAAATCCCGACCGTAGCAGCTTATTCACTTCAGCCCGGATGATCTCGATCTTCTCAGGAGAATAGCGTCTCCTTTTATGCCTAACAGGCTACGTTCCAGACTCAGTATTGATCCGATGTTCACTATCGGATCGGTCAATCCCCGGAACATCATCCGGGATCCAAGAAAATATATCCACGTGGCTTCTCAGCAGGTGGATCATTTATCTTTCAAAGTCAGGGGCCAAATGAGCCCCGATGCGAGTTGTCTTGGTTGAGTCATCCTCAACCAGATTAATCAATTTGAACCCCACGGGTTCCATCGCTTGCCTCAGGTGCGGCAGCTCTTCCAGCAGATCCACCCGGGCCCTCTTAACTGGTGCCAACGTTCGGCACGAGCTCATGTAGCATTGTCTAGCTACTTTCTGATCCCCCTTAACAGAAATAACTCCATGAATTGAGGGGAACTTGAGCATCATGTGATAAGTATAAGGGACCGCCTCAAACTTACTCAGGCCGGTCCATCCAATAATAGCGTTGTAAGCCAAGTCGACTTCAACGATAATGAATTCCAGGTCTTCAGATCGGTCCTTGGATGGCTCTCCAAGGGTAACAGTGAATAACATCTTCCCACAAGGAATAACACTTCTTTGGTCGAACGACCAAAGAGTTATGTTGGCGATCGGCAGATCGTGAGCAGCTGCTCCCAACATTTCAGCGACCTCGCGCTTCATCATATTGCACGAGGCCCCAGTGTCCACCAAGATTCTGTGGACACGGCGATTCCCGATGACCCCTGTAATGGTAAGGGGGTCGTCACAGGGATCAATGATCCCCTCCCGATCAGCCGGGGTGAAGGTGATGTCCTCTCTGAAGAGGGAGGATCGATCCATGGGATCATATTTTACCAGCGCCACAGATTCGGAGCTCTCAGCAGAGTCTCCGCGCGCTGTTCTCTTTCGGTCCCGGACCGATTCATTTATTCTCAATCCACCGGAGATAACATAAATATCTCCGGCCACTTCTCTCGGTGCCGCCTCATTTCGAGGAGGTTGGGCACCAGCTTCAGCAGGTGGGGGAGCAGCATGCTCCTGTCTCCCACCCTCATTCTGCGGGGCACTGCCGCCACGGCCCCGCCATCTTCATCTTCGGCCCTGACCACGGTTCTCACGACCGTGTTGGCCTCTTTCTTATTCTGGGGGAGGAGACCTTCGGTCCTCCGCCCGATCATTATAGTTCCGGGGCTGTCCCCGATAATCTCTTCCCCGCGGCCTGTGACGATCGTCACCTTGATGGCCCCTTCGAGGGGATTCCGCTCGTTTGCCCTTCTGACCGTTTCGGTCGGGCTTTTCCTTACACATCGCCTCTACTGTCTCTTTCAACAGTGGGCATTTCAAGGTCGGGTGATCGCGATTATGATGAAGTTCGCAATACACCCGATGGTCCTCCTGCTTCGAGGGGACTTCTTTTTCATTCACAGCCGCTACTTCTCGCAACTGTTTCTTCGGGTATGAAACCCTATGATCACCTGCGGGCTCAGAATTCCTGCTAGGCTTCCGATAACCAAGCCCCAGCGCTTCATCTACCTTAATATACTTGTTGATTTTATGAAGAAGTTTTCCCAAGGTAGATGGTGGGCTCTTCACCAAATTGGCCGAAAGGCCGCACGGTCCTAAGACCTGCTGTAGAATGTCGATTTTATCCCGGAGCTCCAGTTTGATGCTCCGGGCGGTCCTGTTGAATTTCTCCATAAAGGACCGAAGACTCATTTTCGCCGGGATATATTTTAGCTGGTATAGTTCCTGCCTGCTTCGAGGCGGTCCTACATTTGGAGCGAATTGCTCTGAGAAAGCCAAAATAAAACCGCCATACGACTGTATGGATCGGGCCGGCAGATTTTTGAACCATGTTCGGGCATCGCCTTGTAATCCTGCCGCGAAGATGCGGCACTTTAATGAATCAGAGGCCCGAACCGTTCCCATACGTAACTCGAAATCAGCGACATGATTGATCGGATCACCATCGCCACGAAATGTTGGCAACCCCTCGGGGTTGCGATAATGTCGATCTGGGACTGCTGCCCAGATTTCATCAGAAAATGGGAGCATCAAATCTCCCAAGGCGGCTGATACGCCTTCAGATTGCTGGGATGACGCTTGGACAGCATGTAAATTATGCCACCAATCGTCATCCTTACTCCGCCTGATAGGAGCCTCCATGGCCCTATTAAATAAACCAGGATTGCGTCCCAGATTCGGTTCGCAATCCTTCAATGCACGCATATTCTCTAACTCCCTGGTGAGCTCATCTATTCGACGATGCATCTGCTCCTGGTCATTTCCAGGAGCGGGAGTTAGAGCTCTGGCCGGAGGGGGAGGAGTAGATCGATATCTAGGCCTCCTCATTGTGATGCCACGCCTGATGATTTCTTCATCATCAGTACTACGCTCGTCAGGATCACTCTCGTATCCTCGACTTCTGGGAACAGGGCTGGATACAGCCGGTGGTTCTGTTCCACTTTTCTCCGTCGTAATTTCCAGTACCACCTTCCTTATGACAGCTTCCAAATCCTGTAAAGTGAATGTTGGTGCTGGAAGACTGTCGGGAAGCACGTCACTATCATTCGTCGGAGTTCTAGTCGCCATGCCTTTGATTATCCTATCCCTCGTAGAAAACTCAAATGGGATTAGAGAATCGTCCCCACGGACGGCGCCAAACTGTTATAGTCCCTTTTTAGGGGGTACCAACAGTCGTCCGGTTCGTTCAACAAACGAACTCGGTTCTAATTTGTTTCAAATGTGGAAAACGATCAAAAGCTGGAAATAAATAAAGTGCACGGCGATATATAGTGGAAACCCCCAGGAATTGGGGTGAAAACCACTCGACTAAGAGCAGATTATGCTCTTAGCCTGTTCACTAATGAAATAACTCATAGTCAATACAAGAGAGGCTAATGAAAATGACAAGGTAAAGAAAGCGATAAGAACTCCGGCAGAGTAACAGCCTGTTCTTCCGCGTCCAAAGAGTCCTGCTATTTCCGTCGTCTCGCCCTGTATTTATAGAGTTCCTAGCGTGTGTAAATCACGCTCCGTAACCGCCTCTGACAGGTTTGTTAGAGGTTGTTATCGCGGGATGTAAAACGATGCTGGGACCGAGGCGTGGCCTGCGTGATCGGGCCCGAAGCGTGGTAAACGTGAGTTGTAACCGCTCGGACCGAACCCAGGTGCCAGCTGGCAGAAAACGTTTTATTTTGTTAAGGTCAGCTTCGGTCCTCCAGTTGGACATCGGACCGCTCTTTATTAAAGGTATAAATGGGCTATAGGGATTCATTTTCGCCATTTGAATTGGTCCAATCGTTGCTGGGTCTTACCCATCGCAAGGTAATCGGTCCTAGAGTTCTCATCAAATATATAAAATTTATTTACAATAAAAAATAATTCTTGGATCTAATCACGGTTAAATTGTAAAAGCTCATTTTGAACAGTGTTATAACTTACAAGATTTATTATTTAAAATTTAGTAATATTATTTAAAATTTGACTGGTATTAGAAAATTTTTGCCCAAGTAAAATATGTAAATTCAACCAGGTTAGCAAGAAAGCCATGTAAAAAGTAGGCTCCTCCGTCACCTGTTGGCTAGTCGGACCTGCAAATGCCAAAAATTTCATTGCAGGTTCATGTTTCTAAGGAAGGGGTGAGAGATTGAAGATATCTAATACTGTAACGCAGCCCAATCTATCACAAAAGATGGGTATTTAGGTAGAGATCCATCTCCCAGTACGATAATTCTTCCTCCTCCGGGAAAGTAAGACCGGTGATTGGAGAAGACGATTAATCGCTCTCCAACACGGAATTCTTTTTCGGTTCTTTAAAGGTGGGTATTTCCTCCTTCCTTGATCTATAATTTTTCTTCTGACAGTCGATTCGCTTGCCTTCCGCCAGATTCTGGCATATTGCGTCAAGTTTAGCATCTACGGTGGAATGAAGTGGCTGGTATTCACCGAAATCGCCGCCGATATGGGATCCGTTGTGGCGAAGGTGAGGGAAATTGAGACGTGCGTAATCTCCTTGAAGTTTGTATGCTGCCTTATCATAAGCTAAAGCTGCTTCCTCAGCGGTGTCGAATGTACCAAGCCAAAGACGCGTGCGGTTCTTGGGTAAACGAATCTCCGCCACCCATTTACCCCAGTGACGGTGCCGTACTCCTCTATACAGTTTCGTTGGCTTTATTAACGCTCCGGTTTGCTGCTTCATGGGAACTGGTTTTAGTCCGAGATAACGAGGACACTGAACCGATTGTGAATGGACTGGAAACTGTTGTTGGATTGAGGAATACTGATCCATGTCATACGAATAATTATAATGGGTCTGAGCTTGGAATTGTGGAAAAGCAATGAAGAGATCGGAGGTAAAAGCAAAACCAGAAGAAGGAAGAAGATTACAATAAGAAGAGTGTGTTGGATGATATTGAAGTTGAAGCTAAATCTCCAAAAGAATGATTCAGAATATCTGTTTCCTTTTTTCATGTTATTGAATTCAATCTTGTTATTTGTTTCATTTACTTTGAAATTTTTCTATTTAGCATTTTGTGTTAAGTTAGAAAGTTACCAAAATTGTCTAATCTTTGTATCCTTAAATTCTAGGATTCATCTTGTTTTTCAGAGTGCAATAATATTTATTTTGTTTTCGTTCACTTCTAAATTTCTTTGTTCTTCAAGTATTCTTCAATTGGTATCTGAGCTATGTCGATTGAATCCACGGGACCTTGGAAATTTAAAGGTGAAGATTATGATTTATGGTAAATTCATGCTAGAGCCTCTCTTAAGGCTCTGAAACTTTGGGGGGTGATCTTAGATGACACTCTTCCACAAAAATCAGCTACAGAAAGTGTTGCTGCTATGACAAGATATGATGAGCTTATGTCTAGACATGGCCATGCGGAATCTTTTCTCTATTCAGCAATGGATAAATAAATCATGTGAAGAATTATGAATTGCACTACTGCCAAACAAATTTGGGATAAACTCAAGGAGGAATTTCAAGGAGACAATACAACTAGGGAGATTACTATTAGTAATCTGGAACAAGACTTTGATTCGCTACGTATGAATGAACATGAAAAAATTAAAGATTATGTGGACATAGTATTTGATATTGTTAACAGAATAAGACTCTTGGGAGAAAGCGTTCCAGAGATTAAAGTTGCTAAAAAAATCATGAGGACATCAACTGTAAAGTTCGAAGCTAAAATATCTGTAGTTGAAAGCGCTGCGGATTTTGAAACTTGCACAGTAGCGAAATTGGCAGGTGCCTTACAAGCCGTCGAGAACAGATATTCAATCCGAGATGGCGGATCAAATGAAAAAGCTATGGTATCCTCTAAAACAACATCTCTAGAAGATCATCGGGTTGACAATAGAGGTAAATTTCCGTCATGCAAATGCTGTAAGAAAACGACTCATCTAGAAAAATTCTGTTGGTGGAGACTCGACTTTGAGTGTAGATTCTGCAAGAATAATGGGCATATTGAAAAAATATGCCCTGTCAAAAAACATACACATGCTTCTTTGGCTAAAATAGAAACAGAGGGCACAACTGAAGAGGCAAAACTCTTCGTTGCTACTGCCTTTATCGTTACTGATCAACAAGAAAAATGGATTATTGACTCCGGATGTTCTCACCATATGGTTTTCAACAAAGGTTTTCTTACCGTACTTGACGAAAATCACAAAACCAAGATTAAAATAGGTGATGGATATTTACTTAATGGTGAGGGAAAATGATCTATTATCATGAAATCACCATATTGAAGCTATGCTGTTAAAGATGTTCTTTGGGTTCCAGACCTAAGTTTAAACTTGTTAAGTGTTCTTCAGCTAATCAGGAAAGGATATAAAATTTGTTTCGACAAAGACACATGTGAAATCAATGACCAAAAGAAGAAACTGCTTTTTGACATAAAGGCATGAGACAGATCTTTTGTTCTAGATTGGCCATTGATCAATTGTGCAGCGTCACAAAACATGATGACAAAGTCAAGATCTCATTGACATAAATGCTTTGGACACATAAATGATGCGGCATTGGACCAACTTGTTAAAGGAAAAATGGTCAGAGACTTACCATCTATGAGAGATACAATAGGAGAAATATGTCATATTTGTGCAAAGGGAAATATGACCTAGCTTCCGTTTCCAAAATACTCCACCACGAAAACAATAGAAAAATTGGGATTGATTCACTCAGATATTTGTGAGCCATTCATCGAAGATTCTCTAGGAGGAACAAGATATTATATTTCTTTTATTGATGATAAAAGTCGTTTCACTTGAATATATTTTCTCACATACAAGTCGGAAGCTTATAGGTCTTTTATGGAATTTCACAGGATGGTAGAAGTTGAAGACGGTTGCAAAATTAAAACCATCAGAAATGATAATGGAGGTGAATATTCATCGATACTTTTTAAAGAATATCTCAAGACATCAGGAATTCATCATCAAAATACAGTGGCTTACACACCTCAGCAAAATGGCTTGGCCTAAAGAAAAAATAGATCTCTCCTTGCTATGGCGAGATGTCTTTTATTCGAAAAAAACTTACCAAATAATTTATGGGCAGAGGCGATATCCACGGAAAATTATTTACAAAACAGAATACCGACTAGAGTTCTTGGCGATGTAACTCCCTACGAAGCATGGAAGGAGAGGAAACCATCTGTAAGTCACTTAAGGATTTTTGGAAGTATTGTTTATGCTTTTATTCCTAGAGAAAGGAGAACCAAATGTTGGGAAAATTTCCTCTTCTCGGAGAAGAAAAGAATTCTCGTTATCCGGAGTCTGATCGAATTGATGCGATGAGAACTGAATGTAAATGAAGAAAGATAAAAGACACAAGATTTAGCGTGGAAACCCAAAACCGGGATTTACCACGTGATCGATAAACCTCAATCGTGAACTCACTATCACAAGAAGAATATTGATACAATATGCTACACTATTGATTGATTGATTACAATTGTCTTCATGAGACCTCTATTTATAGAGTCTAGACTATGATATAATTTAGGAAATATTATACCGAATATTATCTTTTAAAATCTTTGATCACATCTTCCATATATCTAGTTAACAATATATATTTGCATATATTCTTCCATATATATCACCAAAATATATCTTCAAATCTTATTCCATATATATCACCAGCACAATATATCTTCTTCCAAATATGCAACCAACAAGATATGTCTCAATATCTTATTTCATGGGTCAATTAAGAAAAGATATTTCCCCTTTGACACTCTCGAATCCATATCCAAGTCTAATCCGACCGCTATCAAATAGAATCATCACAATCGTACGATCGATATCCTTGATAGATCCACTAGATAAATTAAGTCGATCAACATCACCGCTTCTTGTTAGGTTTCCCCGGTTGGTCTTCCATGCCGATCAAGTCCTTCGACTATCACCCGACCTCCATTCATAATACCAAATTGGATCCGAGATGCTTTGAAGGAATCTTTGTCGGGTATAGCAACACAATCAAAGGTTATAGAATTTACAATCCTTTAAATGGGAAAGTTTCTATTGTGAGAACCGCTACATTTGATGACCAAGATCAACGGGATTGGGAAAAAAATTGTCTTGAGTCACAAGTAAAGGTTGATGATGCTTTTGGAATAAATATAAAATTATGGAACAAAGAAAAGCAAAGACTACTTACTGATAACCAAGAGCATGACTTGTTTGATGTTGATCTTGAGGTAAACTGAACAAATGACGTGAATCGAAAATGCACTCCAGAACCAAGTCAACTTGTCAGTTTCTCAAATGAGAATGATTTCGAGGAAAGCAGTCCGGAAACTTCACCACTGAGAACCAAACTTTTGAAATCTATGACTACGCAAATGTTGCAACTGAAGCAGAACAACTTAAAACAGTTGTTGAAGCCATGTTGGTTTCTAAATAGAAGAAGGCTATGGTAGAAGAATTAAGTATGATCAAAAAACAAAAGACATGGAAGCTTGTGGATAAGCCATCCGATGTGAACATTGTGGGACTTAAATGGGTATTCAAAACCAAGACCAACATAGATGGTAGTCTAAAATACAATGCTTGACTAGTAGCACGAGGCTTTACTCAAGACTTCGGAATAGACTATTTCGATACATATGCTCATGTTGCTCGTTTTGATACAATAAGGATGCTAATATCTATTGTTGCTCAACATAATTGGAAAGTTCTACAGCTTGATGTGAAATCGGTATTTCTTAATGGAGAGCTTCAAGAGAAAATTTATGCATATCAACCTCCGAGCTTTATAGTTGGAAATCAGCATGAAAAAGTCTTGCTCCTCGAAAAGGCATTATACGGTTTGAAACAAGCTCCATGAGCTTGGTACTCCAAGATACTTTCTGTTTTGCTGCAAATGAACTTCACGAAGAGTCCAAATGAGGCATCATTGTTCACTAAAGTTATGGAAACTGAAATTCTCATGGTCTCCATTTATGTTGATGATATCCTGCGTAAAACTTCATGGAGACTTTCGAGATGACAGAGTTAGATAAAGTAAAAAAAAATCATGGAGACTTTCGTAAAACTGAAATGCATCACGAAGTTTAGATAAAGTAAAAAAAAATCTCATGGAGAGTTTCGAGATGACAGATTTAGGAGAGATGAAGAAGTTTTTGGGACTCGAAATAGTAAGATACAGAGAAAGTTTACTTATCAAACAAGAGATATGCAAAATCAATACTTGAAAAGTATGGGCTCTTAAACTGTAAACCTACAAGAACTCCTTTGGTTAAACATGCATTATCTCATGAAAATGAAGAAGAAGTAGATATCACACTCTACCGATCAATGATAGGGTGTTTGATGTTTCTGACCAATACTCACCCGGATATATTATTTGCAGTAAGCTATCTATCTCGATATATGCAAAAACCTAGCAATCATCACTTACAAGAAGCAAAGAGGGTATTAGATTTCTCAAAGGAACCATGCATCAGGGGATATTTTATGAAAGTGGAAAAGAACTTCATGTGGAAGGTTACGTGGATAGTAGTTTTGTTGATTCATCTAGTCCCTACAGCACTTCCGCATATATCCTTGGTCTTGGAACATGAGCAACATGTTGGATGTCAAATAAACAACCAATTATAGCTCAATCAACTACTGAATCTGAATATGTGGCTGCTGCACTTTGTGTAAATCAAGTCATTTGGATGCGTAAAATCCTTCTTGATTTAGGAATGGAACAAAAGAAGCCTTCTATAATTCAATATGATTCAAAATCAACCTTAGCAATGGTGAAAGATCCGGTATTTCATGGAATAACCAAACATATTGAATAAAATACCACGCGGTTCGACAATTCGTAAACTGCGGTGAAATCAAGTTCGAGTATTGACCCACCTCTATTCAAGCTGCTGACATCTTAACCAAACCATGTTGCAAAGACAAACTAACCGATATGAAGCACTTATTTGGTATGGTAGATAGCTCCAACTTCAAGGGGAGTTTGTTGGATGATTTTGAAGTTCAAGCTAAATCTTCCATAGAATGATTCTGAAGATCTGTTTCCTTTTTTTATGTTATTGAATTCAACCTTGTTATTTGTTTTCTTTATAGTGTTTTGTTTACTTTGGAATCTTTTTATTTAGCACTTTGTGTTAACTTACAAAATTAACAAAATTGTCGAGTCTTTGTATCCTTAAATTCTAGGATTCATCTTGTTTTTTATAGTGCAATAATATTTCTTTTGTTTTTGTTCACTTCTAAATTTCTTTGTTCTTCAAGTATTCTTCAGAGTATAGAGGTGGAGAAACACTTTTCATAAAGGCTCAAGTGCTTCCATTAATTCACCACCACTGAAATGCTATTCCAGAATTCCACGGTTGCTGCCATTTAGAATTCTTATAAACAGAAACAAAACAAAAAAATCTGTAAAAAGTCACATGTTCCTCGGATAAAAACTCAAGAACAGGATTTAAGTGCCCATCTAAGCAATAAAAGGATAAAAGAAGAACAATAACAACTGAGAGATTCGGATTAGTAGGTTTGAAATAAACAACCCTTGGAATCCCTAATATAAAAGACACGAAAAAACAAAACGGGTCTGAATCTGAATCTGAAAGATTGACTTCTAGAAATCCTGCAATAATTTTTTCTGTGATCAAAACAAGAAATTCATAAAAGATTTGGGAAAACAAACAGATGATTTACAATATCAATTCCAAACAAGACAAAATCATAAGAATATCGGTGATGTGTGTGCAAGTGAGTAGATGAATAGCTTTTCTTTTATCTCACCCACTTTTTCTGGGCACCCAAGTGGTTTTTCAGGCGTGTTATATAATAAAGGTGCAACTTTTCGATCCTTGAAATTCACTTCTGGTAAAGACAATAGCCAATACAAATACAACATCTGTCTTGTTGGAAAGACAGGTGTGGGTTGTAGGACCGACAGGTGTCGATTAACCGCATTTTTTCTTTAGTTCTCAATTCCCATCTAGTGTATAATGTGTAGATATGCTTACTCTTCGTTAAAAATTGAATACTGAATCGTAGAATGAATTAATTTTATCGAACCGATACCAAATTATGAAGTCAAGTCGATATTCAATTTTAAATTTAAAACTAATATTTTCAGTAATTTATCGAATATTGAATTTAACCTTTTAATTTAAAACTAATATTTTTGTATTTATTATATAATTAAATATATTATTATGATTAGTTTTTTATTTAATTGGATTAAATTTCGGAAAATGCGGTGTTGCGGAAGCGTGATGTTGTTATGTCTATTGAATAAATAAATGCAAATAAGAGCACCATAATTTAATGAGGTTCGACAAAATTATGCCTCTGTTCTCGAACACTACCAAAGTGTAATATTCTTCTATGATTAAGAAATATTACAACTCGAGAAAGAAGAAATCAAAAAACAAGATGCAATTGAGAAGGATAGAATTCTACAAATGCAAGTCTCTTGCTATGATCTTGGGATGATTTCAATGAAGATGATCATGTCCTTTTATAGGCAAATTCTTAAGTATGAACACATGTGTGAACATAGAAATTCATCTTTGATTTTTCTTTCTAATATGACCAAACCATTAGATTAATTATTTCATTTATCATGTGTTGTTGACTTGTCAAACATCATCACCTTCTATTCTTATTAGTCAATATTTCAAATCTTCACCTTGGCTAATTTCTAATTTTCAACCTTTCTCCCAAAATTTTGGTGGTGTCTTCTAATGCGCTTTAAGCGCCAACTCGATTGACATTAATCAAGTCTAAACAATGTTTGAACTTGTCTGAGGTCACAACTTTGGTCAACATATCTGCAAGATTATCTGTAGTCTTGATTATATGGATTTGAATTTGTCCTTTCTCCAGAACATCTGAATAAAGTGATATCGAACATCGATATGTTTCGTCCTTGCATGATAAAGTTGGTTTTTAACCAAATGAATAGCACTTTGACTGTCACAATGCACCGAGATATTATGTTGTTTGACTCCAAGTTCATCCAACAATCCATGAAGTCAAACTGCTTCCTTTACTGCCTCCGTAGCTGCCATGTACTCTGCCTCAGTGGTAGACAAAACAACTATAGAATGTAAAGTAGACCTCCAACATACCGGTCCTTTTGTAAGAGTAAACAAATAACCAGTAGTAGATCAACACTTATCTAAATCACCATCATAGTCAGAATCACAATATCCAACTATCAATTCTCCAATTGTTTTATCCTGCTCGAATATGATACCAATATCTAAGGTATTTAGTATGTACCTTAAAATCCATTTAACAGCCTCCCAGTGCATCTTTCACGGATCATGCATGTATCTACTCATCATACTCACGGCATGTGAAAGTCAGGTCTCGTACAAACCATGGCATGCATCAAACTACCAACAGTACTGGCATATGACACCTTTAACATATATTCTCGATCTTCATTGTTCTTTGGAGATAGAGCAGCACAAAGATTAAAATGGGGTGTTGACAGGCTTAGTCTTATCATTAATGTTTAACATGTTAAGTACCCTTTTCAAATATTGAGTTTGAGTCAAACTTACTCTCCCCAATTTCCGATCTCTTCTTATCTCCATACCGAGAATCTTTGTGCTTCGCCAAGATCTTTCATCTCAAATTCTCCTTTAAGTTGATTGTTCAGTTGCTCAATGTCTTCAATATCTTTTGAAGCTATTAGCATGTCATCAACGTAGAGGAACAAGCATATAAAAGATCCATATTGTAATTTGTGCAGATAAACACAATGATCATACTTACTTCTAGTATATCTTTGTATCAGCATAAACTTGTCAAATCTCTTGTACCATTGTCTAGGAGATTGCTTCAACCCGTACAAAGATTTTCCAAGTTTGCAAATCAAATCTTCCTAACCAGCAATATTGATCTGGTTGAGTCATATAGATTTCCTCGTCCAAATCACCATGCAAGAATACAATCTTTACATCTAGTTGAACTAGTTCTAAATCCAGCTGGGCTACCAAAGCTAATAAAATTCTAATAAAAGAATGTTTCACAACATGAAAGAATACCTCATTGAAATCGATTTCTTCCTTTTGAGCATATCCTTTAACTACTAATTTTGCTTTGTATCGTATGTCATTCTTGTTTGGAAATCATTCTTTCTTTGCAAATACCCATTTGTATCCAATTGCCTTCTTTCCTTGTGGTAGATGAGTCAACTTACATGTTTGATTCTTATCTAATGACTCAATTTTGTCAAGTATGGCATTCCTCCACTCCGTATCTTGTAAACTTTTTACAGCTTCACTATATGAGATATGAATATCATCATCTTCAATTCCATATGCATATGCCACGAGATCGGCATAGCTAGAAGGTCTTGCGATTTTTCTTTTTTCTTTTCTCAATGCAATCGGTAAATCTTGAGTACTTGACTCATCGTTTGTGGATGTTTCATGCAGATTTCCTTCAAGCACCGAATCCGACTTTGTGGATCTATAATTCTGTTTAGTAACTCCACCTGTTTGGGTGTTTCCTCCACCTGTCTCGGAGTACTCTCATTTGACTCACCAACTCCCTTATTCAACATTGGAGATTCATCAAATATCACGTCTCTGCTAAAGATGATTTTTTCTTTCTCAAGGTACCATAGCCGAAAACCGTTCACACCATAAGTAAATCCCATGAATAACGTCTTCTTTGATTTTGGATCCAACTTAGACTCTTTCACATGATAATAAACATTAGATCCAAACACGTGCAATGAATCGTAATCCATAGCAGGCTTCCCGAACCACTTCTCCATTGGTGTCATCCCATCAATAGCAGCTGAAGGTAGACGATTGATGATATGACATGCATATGTCACCGCTTCAGCCCAGAATTGTGTTTTCAATCCAACATTAAACAGTATGCATCTAACTTTCTGCAACTCCATTTTGTTGTGGTGTATTCCTTACCGTTAAGTGACGAACAATCCCATCATCTTTGCAAAATTTATCAAAGACCAAATTTTTGTATTCTCTGCCATTGTCTGTTCGGAGAACCTTAAGCTTTCTGTCTGTTTGATTTTCCATCTTCTTCTTCCATGAGGTGAAGATTCCAAACACTTTGTCTTTAGACTTCATAGGAGAAACCCAAACTCTCCGGGAAAAATCATTAATAAAGGTAACATAATATGAGTTACCATCCAATGAAAGTTTCTTTGGATGACCCCATACATCTGAGTGGATGTAGTCCATAATACCATTGGTATTATGTTTCGCCTTTCCAAACTTTTCCTTCGTCTTTTTTCCTTCGATACAATGTTTGCAGAAATCCAATTCGCATGTACCAACATCTGTCAATAACCCTTACTTTGATAGAACTTCCAATGATTTTTGGCCTATATGTCCCAACCGCATATGCCATAACTTAGCTATTTCTTTCCTTTTCTCGGATGCTACTGCTGTTGTCCCAATAACAGTATCACCCTGATACAAATTATTGTTTCCTCGAATTCCTTTCATCACCATGCGTGCTCCTGTCATGACCCCCAATACTTCACTCTTCATGGTTATGATAAAGTCTTTCCTTGAAAATACTCACAAATAAATGATATTATTTGCCAAGCTAGGTACATATCTGATCTCATCTAAAAATGTTTTAGAGTGTTTTCTTTTAGATCAATCAATTTCTTATATAATTTTGAGTTCAATTATTGTGGGGACACGAGCGATGTACAAGGTTGGGCTCAGAATGTGTGGGCTTACGTCATCGAGAGAGCGAAGCTCTACCTTGTTTTCCACTATAATAATCAAAGAATACAAATACAAATGAGAGATGATGACAATCCGAAAGAAACAGTTCGAAAAATGATCAATTCCACTTTGTCACGCCCGAGGCGACAAAAACTCGCGAATGGAAGTGCTTGTCGCGACTTTTGGACAACAACTCGCGGAAGGGAAGAAAAGTCACGAGTCATGGTGCTTATGTGACGAAAAGTCGCGAGTCCGGGGTCAGGGTGGCGAAAACTCGCGAGTCGGGGGGCCAAGCGACGAAATCTAGTGATTGCAGCCAAGGATACAAGGTCTCGCAACTTTTTTAGCACAAAGTCGCGAGTGTGGGGGGTTGAGTTAGTGCTCTCGCAACTTTTTGTACAAAAAGTCACGAATCCCGGGCTTTGGGAAGCGTGCCAAGAGTCTGAACCTTTTTCTGGGGCCTAAGGTCTTGTATTTATAGAAAAACTTGCCCCAATAGGTCAACATAGGGTTCAAAAGCTCATTCTTAGTTAATTTAGCCCAACTTACTTAGAAAATATCCAATTAAACCGGAATAAGTGTCACAGCGTCCCGGAACTTCGAAAATGCACCCCGGTCGAACATTAGTAGCACGTAATGTTGAGAAAATACATGAGAATACACTTCACAAGTTCCTCGTCTCCGAATACTTAGGAGATAGCCAAAAATATCGAATAAGGTCGCTAACGAGCTCTTCGAGTGCCAAATTACGAAAATACAATTGACATAATTTCCGACTGAAATCATCCAAAACTGCTAAAAACGCCATCAGAATCCTCATACATGGGCTCGATATGCCCAAATTATGATACTACCCCCGAAATCACATTACTCAAAAAATATAATAGAAAGTTAAAAATACAATTTAGCTATGTCAGACGAGCCCTTGGGGTATCATAATTACATAAATAACCCCGGGCAATATCAATATCGGACGCTGAGGACGAGGTCGCCTTCAAAGAATTCCCTTGGGAGGACTCGCTTATTATGAGCCCGTTCCATAGTTCGCTGATATGCGCACATCCGTGGGTAGATTATGGAACCATACAGATGTAACGTTCCATTCGGTGATAAACCGCACATCCCTTAATATGGGCATCAAGTTGGGCGCACATCCGTACGGATGCCCAACTTGATGCATAAATCCCGTACGCTTTTTCCACGGAACCGAATCCCATCAGAACTCTGAAGTTAAGCGTGCTTCGGCGAGAGTATTTTTGGTTGAGTCATCCTCAACCAGATTAATCAGTTTGAACCACATGGGTTCCATTACTTGTCTCAGATGCGGCGGCTCTTCCAGCAAATACACCCGGGCCTTCTTAACAGGTGCTAAAGTTCGGCACGAGCTCATGTAGCATTGTCTAGCTACTTTTTGATCCCCCTTTACAGAAATAACTCCATGAATAAAGGGGAATTTGAGCATTATATGATAAGTAGAAGGGACCGCCTCGAACTTACTGAGGCCGGTCCGTCCGATAATGGCGTTTTAAGCCAAGTCGACTTCAACGACAATGAATTCCAAATCCTCCGATCGATCCCTCGTTGGTTCTCCAAGGGTAACTGAAAATAGAATCTTCCCACATGGAATGACGCTCCTCTGGTCGAATGACCAGAGAGTTATATTAGCGATCGGGAGGTCATGAGCAGCAGCTCCTAAAATTTTAGTAACTTCGCGCTTCATCAAATTGCACGAAGCCTCGGTGTCCACTAAGATCCGGTGGACTCGACTGTTTCCAATGATTCCAGTAATGGTAAGGGGATCATCTCATGGATCGATAATCCCTTCCCGATCGGCCAAAGTGAAAGTGATGTCCTCCCCGAAGGGAGGGGACCGCTCAGCTGGATCATACTTAACCAGCGCCACAGATTCGAAGCTCTCAGCGGAGTCTCTGTGCGATGTTCTCTTTCGGTCTCGGACCGATTCATTTATTCTCAAACCACCAGTGATAACATAAATATCTCCGGCTACTTCCCTGGGTGCCGCCTCATTTTGAGGAGGTTGGGCACCCGTTTCGGCGGGTGGAGGGGCGACCTGCTCCTGTCTACCACCCTCGTTTTGCGGGGCTCTGCCGCCATGGTCCCGCCATCTTCTTCTTTGGCCCTGACCACGATTCTCTCGACCGTGCTGGCCTCTGTCTTGTTCTGGAGGAGGAGACCGTCGGTCTTCCGTCCGATCATTATAGTTTCGGGGTTGTCCTCGATTATCCCTTCCCCGTGGCCTGTGAAGATCGTCACCCTGATGGCCTCTTCTGGGGGATTCAGCTCGCTTGCCCTTCTGACCATTCCGGTCGGGCCTTTCTTTATTCATCGCCGCTATTGTCTCTTTTAACAGCGGACACTTCAAAGTCAGGTGATCGCAGTTATGATGTAGTTGGCAATATACCCGATCGTCCTCCTGCTTCGAGGGGACGTCTTTCTCAGCTACAACCGCTACTTCTTGCGACTGCTTCTTAGGGTAGGAAACCCTATGATCACCTGCGGGTTCAGAATTCCCGCTAGGTTTCCGATAGCCTAGCCCCAGCGCTTCATCCACATTAATATACTTGTTGATTTTCTGAAGAAGCTTTTCCAAGGTGGATGGCGGGCTCTTCACTAAACTAGCCGAAAGGGCGCTCGGTCCCAAGACCTGCTGCAGAATATCAATCTTGTCCCGGAGCTCAAGCTTGATGCCCCGGGTGGTCCTATTGAATTTCTCCATGAAGGACAGAAGACTCATTTTGGCCGGGATGTATTTCCACTGATATAGTTCATGCCTGCTTCGAAGCGGTCCTACATTTGGAGCGAACTGCTCGGAGAAAGCCAAAATAAATCCACCATACGACTGTATGGATCGGACCGGCAAATTTTTGAACCAAGTTCGGGCATCGCCTTGTAATCCTACCGCGAAGATGCGGCACTTCAGTGAATCGGAGGCCCAAACGTTCCCATACGTAACTCAAAATCAGCAACATGATCGATCGGATCACCGTCGCAGCGAAACGTCGGCAACCCCTCGGGGTTGCTATAATGCCAATCTGGGAATGCCGCCCGGATCTCTTCGGAAAAGGGAAGCATCAAATCTCCCAGGGCGGCGGACACGCCTTCAAATTGTTGGGATGACGCCTGAACCGTGTGCAGATTATGCCACTAGTCGTCATCCTTATTCCGCCTAATCGGGTCATCCATGGCCCTGTTGAATAAACCAGGATTGCGCCCCTGATTGAGTTCGCAATCCTTCAGTGCACGCCTCTCCAACTCCTTAGTGAGCTCGTCGATTCGTCGATGCATCTGCTCCTGGTCATTCCTAGGAGCGGGAGTTGGAGCTCTGGCCGGGGGAGGAGGAGTGGATCGATATCTCAGCCTCCTCGTCGTTAAGCCGCGTATGATGATTTCCTCATTATCAGTGCTACGCTCATCGGGGTCGCTCTCGTACCCTCTACTTCTTGGAACAGGGCTTGAAACAGCCGGTGGTTCTGTCCCACTTATCTCCGATATAATTTTCAGTACCACCTTCCTGACAATAGTTTCCAGATCCTGTAAAATGAATGTTGGTGCTGGGAGACTGTCGGGAAGCACGTCACTGTCATTCTTCAAAGTTCCAGTTGCCATGTCTTTTATTATCCTATCCCTAGTAGAAACCTCAAATGAGATTAAAGAATCGTCCCCACGGACGGCGCCAAACTGTTATGGTCCCTTTTTAGGGGGTACCAACAGTCGTCCAGTTCGTTAAGAAACGAACTCGGTTATGATTTGTTTTTGGTGGGAGAACAATTAAGAAACTGAAAACAGTAACGAGGCAAAGCAATTTAGAGTGAAAACCCCAGGAAATGGGGAAAAAACCACTTGACCAAGAGCAGGGAATGCTCTCAGTCGATTCACTAATCAAATCAAAGTTCAAATACAAGAAGAACAGAGGCTTATGAAGATAACGATGATAAGAATAATCTCGGCAGAGTAACGGCCTATTCTTCGCATCTAAAAGGTCCTGCTAATTCCGTCGTCAAGTTCTGTATTTATAGGGCTGGTGGCGTTTGAGATCCACGCCCTGTAACCGCCTCTGACAATTCTGTTGAACGTCATTATCGCACGCTGTAAAACGTGGCTGGGACTAATGTGGAAAATGTGACAAGGCCCGAAGCGTGGAACATGTGGAGAGACCCGAAGCTTAGAACGTGTGACTGTAACCGTTTAGACCGATCCATTAGATCGGTCCGTATGCATTCCTTGTTACGACCAGCTCCATCTTCGGTCCTGACTTCTTAATGGACCTTCGGGCTAGTTAATCCAAATGGGCCAAAGTGACGATCTTGGGCCGCATTAGTTCATCTTTAATCATTCGGGCTAGCCTCTTAGATTGACCCTAACCCAATAGAGGATACCCGGTTCCGGAGTCCTCATCAACTACCACAGTGTAATATTCTTCTATGATCAAGAAATATTATAACCCAAGAAAGAAGAAATAAAAAACAAAATGCAATTGAGAATGAGATAATTCTATAATTGGAAGTCTTTTGCTATGATATTGGGATGATTTCCAATGAAGATGATCATGTACTTTTATAGGCAAATACTCAAGTATAAACATATGTGTGAACATAGAAATCAATCATTGATTTTTCTTTCTAATATCATCAAACCATTAGATTAATGATTTCATTTATCATGTGTTGTTGACTTGTCAAACTCTATAATATTCTATTTTATAAGCCAATATTTTATACGGTATTTATGTAAATACGGAAACTGAACCGAAACAATTCATTATTACCGAACCGAATAAAATTTGATTCGATATTCGATAGCTAATTTTTAAACTTATTTGAGATTCAACAATTGAAATTAGATTATATATTTACATAAGGAACACCCGTAATAGCGTGTGTTAAATGCGTGTACAGTCGTCGGAGGGGAAATAAATTGGAATTGCACTTGTCTCTTTGAGAAGAGGTTTGGGAGGAGGGAGAAGAAGCTTGCGCCGTTCACGCCAGTCTTTCCCGTTTGCAGTTATCCCTTGGACCAAGGTAACGCCTTCTACCAATCTCTTGTTCTGCTTTCAATATTTCAGACATTCCGTTAATGCTTCTGCCTTCCGGTCCTTGGTTTATATATCTTTCTTTGTGTGTGAATAGATTTTCCAAAGCATTAAAATTGTCTCACGGTTGTTTTTAGCTGTTTGGCTGATTTTTTTGATGCTGAGTTTTGTGTAAACAGATCGAATTATTCATCTTTTTGTTAGAAAAAATTAATTCGATTTAGTAATAAACCTTGTAACCTATACAAGCATTGGAAGAACTGGCGGTGGCTGGTGTTAGCCTTTTATTTCTCATGTTGCTTTTTTGGATGCAGTGAGGGTAGAGTCGGTAGACACATTTTTTCATTACATGCTTAAGGAAACAATTTGTTTTGCAGCTCAATTTGATTTCGTCTTGTTAGAAAATGAGAGTTTGAATTTGATAGAATAGTTCTTGCTCTGAAAACATCGAATGTTCATAATTACACATTTATAAACTAGTGTACGGAATGACGACTTATTGACACCGACCATTAGAGTGTCGACCGACACATATAGGGCAACATGTCTCTTTTTGTTTGATCTCTATATTTTTAGGGTTTTTTTCTAGAAAGGCATATGAAGTTTAAGTAGTATTGACTCAATGTGGGCTTTGTTGCTAACCCAAGGCAGTGGAGATGGAGTTTCTCCTACCAATGCTCCAGGAAAAACGGCAGGTTGATTCTCTCATCAAAGACACCATTGATAAAGTACTTGTCCTCCGATTTGGTCGAGCCTCAGATGCTGTCTGCCTCCAGCTCGATGACATAGTGAAATCCTATATTTTTCTCTTTTTTTGGTTTTGGAAATTCCAATTTTGATTTGTTGATTTCTTTTAATCTTCAGTTGTACAGATCTGCGAGGGATGTAGCAAAATTTGCAAAGGTAGCATTGGTAGATGTGGATTCCGAAGAGATTCAAGTTTACGTCAAGTATTTTGACATCACATACATTCCATCTATGCTGTTCTTCTTCAATGCTCACCATATGAAGATGGATTCTGGGTAGGAGAACCCACCCCTCTACTGTCCAATTTTTGGTTTAGTTGTATGAATGCGTAATTTGGCTGGTTCTACTGCTTTGTTTGATCTTATTTTTGCCATGGTCAATATTTGTGATCGCAGGAATGCTGATCATACTAAGTGGATTGGCAAATTTCAATGTAAACAAGATTTCATCGATGTTGTGGAGGTATTACTACACTTGGGTATATCCAATAAACATGGAATAATCTTCAGTGATTTGAGATTGCTTATTGCGTGTGCCAGAATATCCATTCAATGGAACAAAAATGAAGTGTTTATTTGATTGATTACAGGCGATATACAGAGGGGCAATGAAAGGCAAGTTTATTGTCCAGTGCCCGCTGCCTCCAGAACGAATACCAAAGTTTCAGTTGCTGTACCAAAATGTGTAGCAGACGCAGGGTACCTTTTTTGTTATTTCATAGCCTCAGAAATATTCAAATACTCTTATCTATGAAACAAGAAATTACTACGAATGGAAATCACTTCAATAATTTCAATTTGTATTTTGGTTGTTTGGTACTTCCATCACACCAGTGCATTCAACTTTAACATAAATCAAACAAAATGTATTGGGCAATGTTTATCCGGATTGCAAACTCCGTAAGCATTTTCCATATCAGCAAGTCTATTCACTAAATTGTCTTGCTACTTTTTATACTTAACTGTATTCTAACTTGATTTCTCCGTTGAGGATTACAATTGCAAGCTATCCCCTTCATGATTTCAATGTGATGTTAAAAGGCTATCAATTTCAACTGAAGTGCTGCATCCAGGCAGCTTCTTTCCCACTCTGTTTCTAACTTTCATCACATCCTCCCATCTACTTGCTGCTGCATAAATGTTACCCAAAAGCATCTGACAGCAACAATCCTTTGACTCTATTGCCAAAAGCCTATTCGCAATACGTTCTCCCAAATCCACATTTTCGTAGTTCCTACATGCACTAAGTAAAGCACCGTAAAGTGGGATGACAATGTTGTTATCTTTATCAGGCACACTATTTATCAACCTCTCAGCTTCATCCAACAGTCCAGCTCGACCAAGAAGATCTATCATGCATCCATAATGCTCCAACTTTGGCTTCATATCATAAATCTCACTCATTGAAGCGAAATGTCTCCTGCCTTCCTCTACAAGCCCTCCATGGCTGCAAGCACTTAAAACACCAATAAATGATATGTCATCCGGATAAATACCAATTTGTATCATTTCTGAGAACAATTTTAGAGCCACGGCTGCATTTCCATTCATAGCCATTGCAAATATCATCGAAGTCCATGATGCTGTATCTTTCTGGTTCATTTGATGGAATATTTGTAATGCCTTCTCTAACCAACCACATTTTGCATACATTTCCACCAGAGCAGTACCTACCACAACATCAATTACAATACCATTTTCTAGCAAGTACTCATGAATCCATTTGCCTTGTTCTAAGGCTCCCATTTGAGCACAACCAGTAAGCAATGCCACCAATGTATACTTGTCTGGCTTTACACTTTCATTCTGCATGCGCCTAAACAAATATAAAGCCTCATCAATCCTATTAAACTGCACATACCCATTTATCATGGTTGTCCATAGAATAATATCTCTAATTGGACTAGACTCAAATAAATTCCGGGCTTCCTCCAAATCGCCAACATTTACATATGCCGATGCCATACTAGTCCAAGAAGCAATGCTTTTTTCTTGGAGAGTGTTAAATAACCCTCTAGCGATATCTATGTGCCCAGTTTTTCCATACATATCCAACAGTGCGTTCCTGATTATAGGTGTGAATCCAAGTTGGTTAGCAACATAGTCATGTATTTCACGTCCAAGATCAATACTCCTTATTGCTGTACAGGCGGATAAAGTGCTCACAACTGTAGACTCATCAGGGAGTATACTCGTTTCGAATCTCATCCTGTTATAAACACCAATAGCTTGCTCAAATCTCTTATTCTTCACAAATCTAGAAATCAAAACATTCCATGAAATCAATCTTCTAAGAGGCATTTCATCAAACAGTTTATCTAACTTCTCAAGGAAACCCAACTCCCCATACATATCCAAAACCGAATTGCAAACATATTCATCATATAGCATCCCACTCTTCAGTACAAATCCATGAAGCTTTTCCCCTTCAAAAGGTATCTTTAATTTAGCTGAGGCCTTCAAAACGATAGGATAAGTGTAATTATCAGGCCAAACACCCTGAACACGCAATTCGTCGAACATGAGAAGGGCTTTTTTGCACCTGCCGGAATTGACAAGTGCCTTGATCATCACATTATATATGAATAACGTCGGTTGCTTGACTCGTGCATAAATGCATTCAGCATACGGCAAGTCCGCCTTGGCTGAGAAAGCAACGAGCTTGTGTAGAACGTCAATGTTGTCGTAGAGGCCATGCTGGAATATCTGAGCGTGGATTTGGAGAAAATGGGACACTGATTTGCATGTTTTCAGGAGATGTATAGCTGATTTCTTAGTTAGAATAACCGTTGAATGTTCCGATGAAGAAAATAAATGAAAACTTGAATTGAAAGATAGCAAAAACCATCTCCTTCTCACCCGCATGATAATCGCAAACCAAAATGATTAAAATCTGGGGAAGCAATGGTGCGAAGTGGATCTCCGCGCCTAAGCGCGATTTTCATGTTGGAATTGACTGAATATTTTGCTTTTATCAACAGCAGGCTTCCGTTGAATCTAAAGCCTCTGTATCTATTTGACATCCCTGGTATGAGAGATTAGAATCTTGGTTAGGGAATTGGACGCTTTAACCTCTAAATTTTATAATATTTTAAAAGAGATTTTTCAAAATTTATAAATTTCATCTAAAATCTTCAAAATTGATATAATGTACGCCGTCCTTGGTCCCTCAATTTCAAAATATTGGTGTTGTTTGGTTTGCATTTCACCGCTCGGTGCAGTGAACGTGTCGTGATTTTTTCAATTTTGATCAAACATGTATAACAAGTGTGTTCGTTTCACCGCTGAAAACTACGGTGAAACGATGATACGTTTAAAGCAATGATGTGCAGAATGCGATTGTGTAATGACTTTTATGCCATTTGTTTTAAATTATGTTATAAAATTTGAGTGAGTTGTCTTCTGATAACAGTGGTATCTTGTAACCTGAAATAAGTAAGCTACCCCAATTTCACAAGCAAAACACCAAGAGGAAAGTCTGGGTGTCCAAGATCTCGCGAAGTTAAGCTTTAACGGTGGATTTAAGTATCCAATTTGTTGACAGTACTAATCTCGGTAATATCGTTCGTTTTCTGTTTCATTAATGGGCTGTCGTTATTGGGCCAAGCATGTATGTGGGCTGTGATTTGGGCTGAACGTTGATGGGCTGTATATGTATGTGGGCTGTGAATTGCAATTAACCTATCGTTAATGAGTATGGGCCGCTGGGCCTTCTAGAAACTTCGTTCTGTTATTGGGTTTGGCCTGTACTATATAAGTAACGGCGCTTCAGAAATTCTGTCACTTTTCATTTTCGCATTTTATGTTTCTGCTCTTTGTTCTGTTCTTGCTCTCTTGCTCTTTACTTGCTTTAGCGCTCTGTTCTTGATTACTGCTCTGTTCTTGCTAGCGTTAGTGCTCTTACTATCGCTTTCATTATTCAGATCTAGAACGTTAGTGCGCTGTGTAAAGTTTTAAAACTGTTTTACTTTTTTTCAAAAATTTACAGCGATATCTTTACGTTCTTGAGAAAATATGTGGATTTTCTCAACGTTCTTGGCCTGATAGTCTGAGTTTCAGACAGATCCTTGACGATCTGAGGAACTGTGTGACTTGGTTAAAGAACGCATTTACATACTGCACTTTAACATTCTGTATTTACTTTCAGTAGTTACGTTCAGTATTATTCACTCTACTTCTAGCCTAAATTGTTGGCTCTAAGCACTTATTGTAAGATTACTTAGTGTTTTGGGTTACGTCTTTGAGAAAACCTTTGGGTTTCTTAAAGACTTGTGTCAACGTAAGTGTTTTCAAGCCAGATCTGTATAGATCTAACTTCCTGGAAACCAGTAACCAAGATACGTACTGAAGCCTTAAAACATTACGTAGATCTGTGTAAATACGTTTGGCCTGTGTGACAAGAACTTCCTACAGTTTTCTGTCCACTGTTAAGGCTTCAAAACGTATACTCTGAAACTGTTGTGTTAACTAATGTTTTGGTTGAAAACTGCAGGTTTGCGTTACTGACTTCTTAGCGATTAAGAAGTTCAGTATTCTGGTGGTGTTCTGTTTGTATACCATATCTTTAACTTCCTGTGAATCTGTGTATTCTGTGTTTTAGTTGGTTCTGTGTTCTGTTTTGTTGAACATTGCAACTAAAATAGTGAATAAATTGCAGGGTGTTGGAAAGTGGATTGCCGATACGATCGTGTCTTAACTAAGACAACGTGATCGGATACCACTATAAATCTGGTGTCATTTTTATCGCTTTAACTAACGTAGCTTAACTAATAGGATTAAAAATAAACAACAAGTGGTGGAGATGCGGGGTACTTACTAATTAATCATATTAGTTAAGTGCTCTGATTGTTACTCCTGCAATATTCGTTTAGGTTGCATGATTGTCTGTCTTGCTTTGCTTGCATACATACGTGAATCTGTGTTACTGTTTTCAGTTTTAAATTCCAAGCATGTCAATAATTGGTGAGTTTAAGGAAGTAGTGCCTAAGGATGGTAACCATACTAGAACTGGTTGGTTTTTAAATAAGCCTCCTAAGTTCAACGGAAAAGATTATGGTTACTGGAAGGCTAATATGTTAATGTTTCTTAAACATGATTTGAAAATCTATAGGTGTGTAGTATCTGGTACTGGCTTGGTACCAGATATGGACTTAGAACATGTTTCTGTTGATAAAGATAATTCTATAGAGTTAAATGCTAGATGCTCTAGTGTTTTGTTTTCTGCTTTAACTGTAACTGAGTTTAATAAAATATCTAGCTGTAAAACTGCACATGAGGCTTGGTCTAAGCTAGAAATTTTGTATGAAGGAACCTCTAGGATTAGAAGAACTAAGTTGAACATGCTTAAACAAGAACTAGAAATATTTTCAATGAACAGTAATGAGTCTATGATTGACTTACAACAACGTTTCATTCTTCTTGTGAATGAAATGAAGCTGTTAGGTCATAAAATGACTAATGAAGAAAAGAATTCTAAAGTCCTAAGGAGTCTAGACAATAAATGGGAAATCCTTAGAACCACTATAGAACAAACAAAAGACCTAGATGTTCTAAGTGTAGACGAACTGTTTGGTATTTTGCTAACCAAAGAACTACATTTGAGGAGTAGGCAACAACTTGCTAAAAAATCCTCTTCTCTCGCTTTAAAAACCACTGAGTTAACAAGTCAAGTAGTCAAACAAAGGTCTAAGTCTAAGAAAACTGAAATACAGTCATCACCCAAAGCTTCAAAGAAATATGCAGTATCTGAATCAGAAAGTGATTCAGACATTGAGATTTCTCTACTAGCAAAGAAAATTCAAAAACTCTTAAAAGCTAAAAGAACATCTAAAATGGATCCTAAAAAATTTTAAAATATTACATGTTTTAAGTGTAAAAAACCTGGTTACATTAGAACTAATTGTCCTTTATTGAAACAGGATCCTGAAAAGAAAAAATCGGTTTTGCAAGCTCTACTAGATGAAGAAATGTCTTCATCAAGTGAATCAGAAAATTGTGGGTATGCTTCTCTTGGTGAAGAGAATCTAGCCTTGGTTGGCATGAATCAGAATGAAACTGACAGTGAGGTCAGTTCAAATAATTCTGAGGAATGTAGTGATTTGCTAATAGAATTTGCGAAATTGGTTAAGAAATATTCAGATTTAGAAAAGAAATATGAAACTCTGCTTTCTGAAACCAAACAAGTAGAAATTGAAAACAATCCTAGTACACAGTGTCTAAATAAAATCCTAAATGTTCAAAAGAACTTCTATGATAAAACTGGTTTAGGTTTCAATTCGATCTCTGAAAATTCGTGTGCAAAATCTCCTTTACAATTTGTTAAATCAACTTCACATGTTTATTTTGACTCCTCTATTCCTACTTGCTCGGCTGAAACTGTGAATGTGAATAAACAAGATGTTTTGCATGTTTCTGCTTCTGTTAATACTTTTGATAACAAATTTGTGAAATCATTTACTTCTTATAATGTAGAAACAAATGAGATTGAAAAAGCATGCAATATGAAACATAAGAAATGTGTAGAGACTGATAACAAGTTTGTTTCCTCTAGACAGGGCATAGGTTTTAATACAAAACCTAGATTATCTAAGTATCATGCACCTAGTAGGAAAAATTCTAAGAACCACTCAAATAAACTTGTCATTAGTTTGTCTGCTGCTGTAAAAATTGGAAACGAAAAAAACATTTCTGTTAATTCTCTCATTAGCAGACTGATATCCTACCATAGGAAATACGAAACATTAAAGTTTTATTCTCTTAATCAAATATGGTTGCCTAAATGTATAGGTGTGGATCCTAGATAGTGGTTGTTCTCGCCACATGACAGGAAACAAAGAATTGCTTGGTGATTATAGAAGTACTAGAGGTGGTAGAGTTACTTATGGTGACAACTCTAATGGTAAAGTAATAGGTACGGGAACCTTTAAATCTGGTCAATTTGAGATTGAGAACATTTTGCATGTTAATAATTTGATGCATAATTTGATAAGCATTAGTCAATTATGTGATTCTGGTTATGAGGTTACTTTTTGTAAAGATGCATGCAATGTGCTTAAATGTGGTGTCTTAATTTTAAAAGCATGCAGAGTGAAAAATGTGTATATGTTAAATTAAGTTGAAAATGTGAATGCATGTTTAATTTCTCAATCTGATTCTGCATATGAATGATATAGGAAGTTAGGACATGCTAGTATAGATCTTATTTCTAATTTAAAAAGGGGTAATCTAATTAGAGGTATAGATGACACCTTTAGAAACATTAAATATAATTGTGAAGTATGTGCTAAATCTAAACAAACTAGGGCAAATTTCAAAAGAATTAATGCTGTAAACTCTTCTAGGAAATTAGAAAGATTATATATGGATCTCTTTGGTGAAATTAGACCATCTAGTATAGGAGGAAAAAGTTGGTGTTTTGTTATAGTTGATGACTACTCTAGGTTTACTTGAGTCTTTTTCTTAAAATTAAAATCAGAAACGTTTTCATATTTTAATCAGTTTAAAATCGAATGGGAAAATAAATTAGACCTTAAGATAAAATTTCTTAGGAGTGACAATGGTGGTGAATTTAATAATAATGATTTTACTAGTTTGTGTCAAAACTCGGGTATTGAACACAATTTTTCGTGTCCTCGAACCCCCGAACAAAATGGTGTTGTAGAACGTAAAAATAGGACCTTACAAGAAATGACTCGTTCTACGTTAATCGAACATAAAACACCCAAGTATTTGTGGGCTGAAGCCGTAAATACCGCTTGTCACGTAGTTAATAGAGTTACACTTAGAGGAATCCTTAAGAAAACCCGTAAATTTCTCAATTTACACTTAGAGGAATCCGTAAATATCTTCGTAAACATGCGCTCTAATTTCGAGTCTTGAATTAATTCTTGCAATTTATTATGCAATTTCCTTCGATAGTGAGATGACACAAATCTTTTTCTCATAATAGCCTTCATCTCTGCCCAAGTATCAATTGGTCTATCATTATTTCTTCTCCTCATCGAAACCAATTTATCCCACCATGTAATTGCGTAATCGGTAAACTCAAGAGCGACAAGTTTAACTTTCTTCGATTCAGTGTAACTTTTGCAATCAAAATACTTGTCAACATTAGCCTCCCATTCAAAATATATATCTGGATCATTTTTCCCTTGAAATAAAGGTATCTTCATCTTGATACTCTCTATATCATTTTCTAAATTCTCTCTTTTTAAATTCCTATGAGTATATCGAATCCTTGCATCGCTTCGATCATTTAATTCTCTATTAATTCTTTTATCAGAATGTGTAATCGCCTGATCTCTTCTTGCATTTTGAAACAATAATCTTCGATTACGACTGAGTTCATATAGTGAGTGAGCTCGGTCATCTAATTGATCATTTAATAGTCGGAACTCTTGTTGCATTTCCTTCAACATAAACTTCATATCCCTTTCCTCTTCATCAACAATATATTTATCCTTTGAAGTTAACATCACGACCTATGAAAAAATATAAAAAAAGAAAAATTCTAATAGTTTTTTTTTTCTCTCCACTCTTCTTTTTTGGCTTTTTATTTAAATAAACTCTCTTTGCCTTTTTCCACTCATGTTCCAATCTAGGGTTCTTATCAAACTATTCGAACATAACCAATGATTTCAAATTAATGTGGCAAAAGGTGGTAAAAAAAAAGGATGGTTTTTTTATTGCAAAAAGAATGAGTTTTTTTTTGTTTTTTTTTGGCAAAAAGAACGGTGTTTTTTCAAAAAGAAAGGTTTTTTTTGTTAAAAGGTATATAGGTTAGGAAATAAACTAGAATGGATGGGGTAATAAAAGAACAAAATACTCTTTTTTTTTCCTCGATTTTTTTTTGTATTTTTTTTGTACTACTCTTTTTTCTTGATTTTTTTTTGTAATTTTTCTCTATTTTTTTCGAATTTTTTTTGGTTTTTTTTTTTGATTTTTTTTTTTTTTTTTATGAATCAATAAGATTCTAAAGAAAGAAATAACAAGAAAGAACAAGTTCGTGTTTCCTAGGCTCCGATACCACTTGATGTGACCCCCGAAATTAATCAACCCGTAACCCACATCTTGATGTGACCCCTAAGTTAGATAACCCGTAACCCACAAAATATATGGAATAAAAGTAAGAAACATAACATTGTACTCAAATAAAAAGAATGATAAAGGTGCCACACTCACAGAACATAGAAGGAATTGGGAGTGATAAACCAGGTGAACGCCACAAGATAAATCTTGATAAGTTCGGAATAGTCCATCAAAGAATCTAAGGAGGAACTCTCACACATAATCAATCAAAAGTCCTCTAATTAGAGTCTTAGAGGCTTATTTATAACAAAACCTTATGAAATAAACTAATTTGACCTAATGGGTCTTATTGACGGCCCAACTTTAGACCTCATATAAATTGGGCCTTAATTGAACTAAACTTAATAAAATTAAAACATCTTCATGGCCCACTTCAATCCATTATCAATTAACCTTCCAATTCCATCGCTCCAAGTATAACCAATCAAGTCTCCGATTGTCCATTTTGCTGGTCTCATCATTCTCCCACTCCTCGAAAAGATTCGTCCTCGAATCTGAATAATTATAAAAAAAAGGTATGTCAGNGAACTAAGTGGATCTTTAAGAATAAACTAGATGAACATGGTAACATAGTTAAAAATAAAGCTAGGTTAGTGGCCCAAGGTTATACACAAGAAGAAGGAATAGATTATGGTGAAACTTTTGCTCCGGTTGCTAGGATGGAATCAATTAGAATGTTAATTGCATTTTCTGCATATAAAGGTTTCAAGTTATTCCAAATGGATATTAAATCTGCATTTCTAAATGGTTTTATTTCTGAAAATGTGTATGTTAAACAACCGGCTGGATTTTCAGATCCTTCTAAACCTGATTATGTGTATAAATTGCAAAAAACTTTATATGGACTTAAACAAGCTCCAAGAGCGTGGTATGAAAAATTAAGCACATATTTGTTATCTTGTGGGTATAAGAAGGGTAGTGTTGATAAAACTTTATTTGTTAAATATTTAGATTCTGATTTAATTCTTGTGCAAGTTTATGTGGATGACATCATATATGGTAGTTCTAATTCATGTTTAATTGCTGAATTCTGTGATCTTATGGCATCTGAATTTGAAATGAGCAATATGGGCTAACTTTCGTTTTGTTTAGGAATGCAAATTAAACAACTTGAATCTGGTGTGTTTATTACCCAATCTAAATACATTAAAGAACTTTTGAAAAAGTACGATGTTTGTAATGCAAAATCCATGAAAACTCCCATGCAAACTCATTTAAATTTGACGATTGATGAAAATGAGGAAAGTGTAAGTGAGATATTGTATAGGAGTATGATAGGATCTTTATTATACGTAACTTCGTCTAGACCGAATATTATGTTTGATGTTTGCATGTGTGCTAGATTTCAGTCTAATTCAAAAGTGTCACATTTGAAAGCTGTAAAACGCATATTTAGATACCTGCTAGGAACTTTAAATATAGGATTGTTTTATCCAAACTTTGAAGATTTTGAACTTGTTGTGTATGCTGATGCTGATTATGATGGCTGTAAATTAGATCGAAAAAGTACAAGTGGTTCATGTCATTTCTTAGGTCCTTGCCTAGTGTCATGGTTTTGTAAAAAACAAAGCACGGTAGCCCTTTCATCTACCGAAGTTGAGTATGTTTCTCTCTCAAATTGCTGCACTCAAATTTTGTGGATAAAATCTCAATTGCTTGACTATAATATGCCTATAGAAACTGTGACAGTTAATTGTGATAATACTAGTGCCATTAATTTAGCTAAAAATCCAGTCTATCACTCTAGAAGTAAACATATCGAAATTAGGCATCACTATGTAAGAGATCTAGTTGAGAACAATACTATTTCTGTGAAATTTGTGCCCTCTTGTGATCAAATTGCGGATATTTTTACTAAACCTTTAGATTATGCACAGTTTATTGAACTTAGAAATTGTTTAGGATTGATGCTTTGTCCTTAATTTTTGCCTGAATTTGTTTCTTTTATCGTTTGTGTTAAACTGTTCTTAGTTCCAAACGTGATATATATGTGTTGTACTAACCTCTTTCATTCCCGGGGCCTGGCGTACTCCCGTTGAGGAGCATACGCATCTGGACTTAGGGGGAGAAATCCCTACCTGGAATAAGGCTGTCCTATGGTTTGTTCATCCCTCCCTGGTTACACCTTTTTCGAATTAAGGGGGAGTTCATCGCCCTCTTAAGTGTGTGTGAGACCAAAACTCTTGAAGGAGTAAGTCTCGGGTGTTACAGGTACTCGTCTACGATATCACAAAGATTAAGGGGGAGAATGTTGAAGTTTGACTAATCTCGGTAATATCGTTGCTTTCGTTCATTAATGGGTTGTGTATGCTTGTTGGGACTCGCATGTTGTGGGGTGTTACATCCGTTTGGGCCTCGTGTGTTTATACTGGACCTTGGCAGTTGTTGGGCCACTAGTCTTCTAGAATGTTCTTATTACGTCTTGGGCTTGGCCTGCTCGGCCGGCTGTAACAGTAAGGCGGTGACCCGTACTATATATACGTTTATCGCTTCAGAAATGTCTCACTTTTCATTTCTGCATTTCACGTTTTTGCGCTTTTGCTCTCTAGCCTTTCTGCGATTTTCGTTTATGTTCTTGCTATCTTTACTGCTTATCGCTTGTTAGTGATTTCTTTGCGTAGATCTAGCCTTGAATAACGATTAAGTGATGTTTGTGTTTTTCAAAAAGAGCTTTACTTTTTTTGAAAAATTACAGCGCCTTTCATTACGCTGTTCTTGAGAAAATCTGTGGATTTTCTCAAAGATCTTGAGCCTATAGTTGAGTTTCAGACATATCCTAGACGATCTGAGAAACTGTAAACTGATGCTTAAGAATCTTGCTGTTCTTGGCCTGATAGTCTGAGTTTCAGACAGATCCTAGACGATCTGAGAAACTGTGTGACTTGGTTAAAGAACGCGTTGAGTTTACATACTGCACTTTACATTATGCATTTACATTCTGTAATTTCGCTCTGCTTCTAGCCTAAACTGTTGGCTCTAAGCACTTACTGTGATATTACTTAGTTTTTGGGTTACGTCTTTGAGAAAACCTTTGGGTTTCTTAAAGACTTGTGTCAACGTGAGTGTTTTCAAGCCAGATCTGTATAGATCTGAGTTCCTGAAAACCAGTGACCAAAATACGTACTGAAACTTTAAAACATTACGTATATCTTAGAAAATACGTTGAGCTTGTGTGACAAGAACTGCCTACAGATTCTGTTCACTAGTAAGGCCTTAAAACGTATATTCTTAAATTGTTGTGTTAACTAACGGTCTGTTTGTAAACTGCAGGTTTACGTTACTGACTTCTTAGTGATTAAGAAGTCCAGTATACTGGTGGTGATCTATTACTATACCATAGTTTTAACTTTCTGTGAATATTTGTATTCTGTGTTTTAGTTGGTTCTGTGTTCTGTTTTTGTTGAACATTGCAACTAAAATAGTGAATAAATTGCAGGGTGTTGGAAAGTGGATTGTCGATACGATCGTGTCTTAACTAAGACAACGTAATCGGATACCACTATAAATCTGGTGTCATTTTTATCGCTTTAAGAATATAGCTTAACTAATAGGATTAAAATAATAACACCAACATCATGGAGAAACGACTTATGTCACTCAAGGTTCTGTTGCAGCGACGTGCAATGGTTTGTGTTGCTTCTTATGTTGGCATGAAAACCTTGTATTTCTCCACAATCCATCAATAAGGAAGACAATCCTTGTTCGCAATGATGAATCACGTATATTCGACTACCGTTTCGGACTTGCATACAACTCTGATACCGATGATTTCATGGTAGTAAAGATCCGAACTCGTGATTTGAAAACGAAGATCTTCTCATTGAACAAGAATAAATGGAATGATGTTGAAATTGAAATCAAGGGTTTTGATCAAGTACCTCCCCCTAGTCCTAATGATCCCATTGATTCAATATCTGCTTACACAAAGGGAAAAATCTGTTGGTATTGGCACAAACAATTATTCTCATTCAATATATCGAAGCGAATCTACGAAAACATTCCATTACCATATGATCTTCATCTTATTACTCCATTCATAATGAAAGAATCACTCTACATTTGGACATCGGATAATTCTCTAGGATTCGAAAGCATCTTATTATGAACGAAAACTCGATGTGGGATGAGATAATAAGAGTGGGCACCAGAACAACAACAAACCATCTTTCATTATTACACCAGAGAGCCGGGTACAAGGATGTATTGCCAATGATCATGAAATGTTCAAATTCAGTGATTTCGCAAGAATTGGGGATAAAAATATTCATTAAGAATAAAAATGGAACTTGGGAAGAACAGAATGATGCCGCAATACAATCATTAGATCGTGGGCTAAGGGGACTTGTAAGATTGTTGATTTTCGGTCGCACAAAGATTTGTGAATCAAAGGAATGTACGATGTTTGGACATAGACTTAAGGTTGTTTCAGTCGAGGAAAGTATACGACTTATTGGTATTGAGAATGAATATTGCACGCGGTAAAAAAATAATTAATTTTCTCATTTGTATTCATTAATTTTGGTTTGCTTAGATTTTTTATGAAAAACAATTATGCGTTTTAGATTGTGTTTTGTTTTAGCAAATTATTTTTGGTTAATTCTGTTTATTATTAATATGACCAACCCACATGATTGACACGTCTAATATCCATCAATGTATCATTATAACGGTAAATATAGATCATGATCAACACATGGAGAACATTGTAAATATTTTATAGAGAACCTAAATTAATTTATTTTAAATAAAACAGGCATGCGCTCTTTCAATCATCTAAATATCAAGAAAATTGTTTTTTGGTAGTGTTTGGTTTCAATGATCTGGTTTCGAATTGGCATTAATAAATCAAATCTTATATATAACATATGCACAAATAAATTTGTTGATTTTTTATATTTATCATTATAATCTCTAATGTATTCTATCATTAATAGAGATCATAAAATATTAGCGTTTTTATTCAAGAATTGTGATTTATTATCATTCGCAATTACTGATCACGAGTGCCATTGATTTGATATAGCCAAACTCGAGTGACTCACGAGTCCAAACTAAGTCTCGTGATTTGCAAACTCAAGCGTTAAGGATGGTTAATGACGAAAACATAAATTTATATTCTTGATTCATTGTAACTCAGTTTGCATAGTTTCATATCTAATATGCTCGATTACATGGACAGTAGAATCAGAAGGGACTTTTCAAATATAACATTTACATAATCAAGGGTGTCTTGGACACCTTACTGTTGACAGTATTAATCTCGGTAATATCGTTCGGTAAATTCGGTAATTTTCCTGTTTTGTTATTGGGCTCTTGCTATTGGGCCAAGCATGTATGTGGGCTGTGATTTGGTTTCATTATTGGGCTGAACGTTGATGGGCTGTGATTTGGTTTCGTTATGGGCCTGCGCTGGGGCCTTCTAGAACCTTCGTTAGTTATTGGGCTTGGCCTGCACTATAAAACCCTGGGCGCTTCAGTTTTTGCTCACTTTTTTTCATTTTTACGCTTTCTGTTCTTGCGCTTTAGCTTTCCTTGTTGTTCTTGCGATATTGCTTTAGCTTTCTTTGCTGTTCTTGCGATATTGCTTTGGCTTTTCTTGCTGTTCTTGCGATATTGCTTTGCTGTTCTTGCTTATCTGCTTGTTGGCGTTAGCACTCTTGCTCTCGCTAACATTGTTCAGATCTAGAACGTATAAGTGCGCTGGTCTAAGTTTTAAAACAGTTCTTACGTTTTTTAAAAAATTTACAGCGTTAACTTTACGTTCTTGAGAAAATCTGTGTATTTTCTCAACGTCTTTTGGCTTGATAGTCTGAATTCCAGACAGATCCTTGACGATCTGAGGAATTGTGAGACTTGCTCAAAGAACGTCTTTACTTTCTGCACTTAACGTTTCTTTTGGCTTGATAGTCTGAATTCCAGACAGATCCTTGACGATCTGAGGAATTGTGAGACTTGCTCAAAGAACGTCTTTACTTTCTGCACTTAACGTTTCTTTTGGCTTGATAGTCTGAATTCCAGACATATCCTTGACGATCTGAGGAATTGTGAGACTTGCTTAAAGAACGTAGTTACATACTGCTCTTTACGATTCTGTACTTACTTACAGTATCTACTTTCTGTATATTTCTCTCTGCTTATAGCCTAGTCCATTGGCTCTAAGCACTTATTTGAGATTATTTAGTGTTTTGGGGTTACCTCCTTGAGAAAGCCTTTGGGTTTCTTAAGGACTTGTGTCAACGTGAGTGTTTTCAAGCCAGATCTGTATAGATCTGACTTTCTGAAAACCTGTGACCAAGATACGTACCGATACCTTAAGACACTACGTATATCTTTGAAAATACGTTTGGCCTGTGTGATAAAACTGCCTACAGGTTCTAACACTGTTGAGGCCTCAAACGTATTTTCTGAGACTGTTCTGGTGACTAACTGTTTGGTTAAACATTGCAGGATTACGTTACTGACTTCTTAGTGATTAAGAAGTGCAGTATACTGGTGGTGACTGTTTACTGTACCGTTGTCTTAACTCCCTGTTAATCTGTGTATTCTGTGTTTTTAGTTGGTTATGTGTTCTGTTTTGTCGAACATTGCAACTAAAATAGTGAATAAATTGCAGGGTGTTGGAAAGTGGATTGCCGATACGATCGTGTCTTAACTAAGACAACGTGATCGGATACCACTATAAAATCTGGTGTCATTTTATCGCTTTAGAACTTAGCTTAACTAATAGGGTTAAAATAACAACACTTACTTCCAATTTGATTATGAATATCAAGAGAAAAAAAGTGAGAAAGTTAGCATGTCGAGTGGATTCCATCCCATTGATTTTGAAATGGAAGAATTTGATTAGGGTAGAAAACTATTCACAAATACTGAATTATTTTATCTATTCAAAACTAGTTTTGAAAATATGTTCCTTATTTTGTTTTTATTTTATAAGCTATATTGATGTTATGTTCGATAAAAAATAGGTATTCGTTAATTTACCGAATAACATTTGAAACTAATAATTGGTGTAATAAGGTATAGGGTTGATTAGGGGTTAGAGTTATTTTTTTATTAATCTAACTGTGGAACATTTGGTATTTGGGTATACCAAAACGGAACTGAAATATTTCAGTATTTATTGAATCGAAGTGAAAAAATTGATTTGCTATTCGATAGCAAAATTATGGATTGATGAGTACTTGGTTTTCCCTATTCGGTTGGATAAATATCGAGTGAACACCACAAAACTTAATACAGAATTAGGGCAAGAGCAATCTCGCTTACATTTAACTAACTAGTCATGAGATAAAGAACAATTGGTTCAAATGAACACCTGCATTGGATAGATGGAAATGACACTATACATTGACACCAATCAAGTGGAATCTATCAACTATCTAATGAAAGAAGTAAGTAAACTAATATTTCATATTAAGTCTGGTGGACTCAAAATTCTACCACACTATTGGAAAAAATCATTGCGACCTATAGGGCTAGAGTGCATGCTTTACTTGATCGACACTCGCAATGTCTACCTCATTGTGCGACTCCCAAAAGAAAGGTGAAATTTGTAAGTAATGTTATGACATTCTGTTCTTCAGTGATTTTGTGATGTTAGAAATTTGCTAAATGATCTAATGCTTGTAACCTTATAACTATTTTTCTTGATTTTATATATGTATGACTATAACCTATCAAGTTTAATGAAAACACATTGATCATATTTTATAATTATTAATGTATCGCTTATCTTATCTTATTGTTAATTTAACTGGTAAAAAATTATAAATTATATAACCATAATAATTATAATAATAATAAATTTTACGAATCTATAAATATCATTATCTTTCTCTAAAAAATAATGTATTTCAATCGTGAATAGTCACGTTTCACAAATTATGTTATGTATCGTGGTAATATTGAATAAAAAATTGGTTTACTAATAGACTGAATGTTTATCCAAATAAAGATACAAATCAATCAAAATTAAGAAAAGATGAAAAATGCAAGATTAATATTACAACTTTAAACTGAATACACCTAATGTTTCCATTGATAACATTAATATTAATCATATACCACCGAAACATATATTTTGCCGCATATATTATCTAATGTCATTTGTGATTTTTTTATCGTCAATTTCCAAAACCAGCGTAATTACAAGATGATATTGAGAATCATGTGTAGATATTCAATTTTTTTATGCTTAAAATGGAATTTGTAATAAATTTTAAGATTCCATAAATCAAATCTTGGAGATATCACATTATAAATAGTTAGTTATACCAAATATTTGAAGAACTAAATACCTCTTATACATAGAGGAAGGGCAACCAAAACAAAGGGGGATCAAAGCAGGAGACGACATGGAAGACGTCAAGTTTGAAGAGGATTCTGGGTATTCTATAATGAATTTTAGAATCTTCTGTTTTTTCCGATCATGGTATGTGTGACTAATATTTTAGTGTTTTTTCAGTATAAAACACTTAGAGCGCAAAACTAGTTTCTTTGTTTTTGTCGTTTTGAACGTAATTATTGTTTTATATGATTCTAAAGAAATTTTAGAATCCAATATTAAATCTACTCATAATTAGATTTCAAATTAAGAGAACACCATGTCAAATTAATTAGCAAGCCCTAGTCATTGGTTGAAGAGACTAGAACATGGTAAGCCTAAATATCTTCTCCAAGTGTTTAGAATTAAGTATAGTTTATATCCAGAGTGATTTCTCTTTGATTGATACTTGTTGAAGATGACTTAAGCAAGATGAATACATTGCTATCTATTTACATAAGCAATATTAATATTCTTGAACTATTCTTATTCACCTGATATTGGTCGAAACACCACTTGAATACTATAGAAATCAAGTGAAAAATTATTGATGAGAACCTTTTAACTGGGTATCGTGAAGAGGTCTAAGCCCATGCATGGAGATCAGCTCAAAGATGAGACCCAAGCTCAATTGAACTAAACCTTGGGGAAAATTAGGATACCAGAGAATGTTAAATGTTTCATCGATCCATGAGACATTGGATCAGTCCTGCTATATAGGTTAAGCGGGACGTTACCTATTTTGATGGATCAAATAATATTTATTGGACACTTAAAATTAATGTAATAATAATAGTATTGATGCTTAAGTGACATTAATAATTCATTGCATGGTCAAACAAATCTATTTTCCTCCATATATTCAATTTTACTTTTTCAGCATTTTGATGTTTAAGATCAATAATTACGATAAGTATTGAAGACAATTTGTATTCCCTATGGACATCAATCTTACAAGCCGAAATACAATTTATTGCAGGTAAGTATAAATATTTAATTTATTCATATTCGAATTAAATTTGGTAAAAAAAATTATTTTCATTATNTTTCACTCTTGAATTTACGTTTTCTGAGCTCAAAATCACCCTAGGAATGAAATTTCTTCTCTGGTTTCGTTCTCTCGTGTGTTAGTTTGTTTATTTTTATCCATTTTAACAATAACATATATATATCCTTTAAAATATAGATGATGTTTATCCTTTGTGTATAAAACTATGACTTAGTATCTTTTATTAGCATTGACTATAAAGAAAAATGATTAAGTGTTAAGTTAGGATGATCAAAATCCTCATGATTTACTTTTTAAATCGTTATCTACTTTCCTATTGTCACGTAACCCCAACCGTCATTAATATCCGATCATAAGAATATATCAATCGTACATTATCAATCTAAACTAACACCAATCATAAATCAATAACTATCATATTTACCTTATTATAGATATGTGGTGATTCTGGACCTTACACTCGGTGAGGCAGAAGTTGTGTTTATTTTCCTCCAAATGATGACAATCATTAAGAAAGAGACTACTATGCTTGTGGCTGCCGTGTACGTAAACACATTCAATATTCTAACTGTGTGGCTGTTACGCCCCGAAATATATCCTAGAATTTTCATCATATTTCCATTTTCAAACTTAGGACAACATAAGTATTCTCATACAAAAGTTAGCAAGTCAACTTACGTTCACCATACAATGTTGTGTGACTCGTGTGTTTCTTAATTCCAATTGATCCTCGCTCTCGATTCCCTGATACCTCATCTCTATGCTTCGATGATTTTCTGGTTCTGACTTCGTATTGATCATTGGTAGTAGCCGACTTCAAACCTTTCCATCTAACTTTACCCATGTGTTGCCTACAAAACTATAAAACGGTCATAATATGATAATAAAAACTTCACCCTAGCCCTTAACCGCCCAACTCCACTCTCACTACTCCTCATTGTACTTGATACATAATTTAAACACCCTTAAACAATTGTTGCTCTCATAAGTGCTATCATGCCTTAACTCTTTCCGCCCTTCATCTTCTCTCTTGGTGTTAATCTCATAAGGTCGTTCATTTCTTTCGTCTTATATTTCACTTCAATTACTTTTCTTCTATCGTTCACTCGTTATCACACTATTCATAAACTACCACATGACCCTATATCACCTTTACGTTGGTCGGTTGTTTGTTGTGTTCTTGTAGGTCTCCATTATCCTTTTTTCATCACGTTTTGGGGTCGATTCGCGAGGAAGTCCCTCTTCTTCCTCATATTCGTGATAAATTACTCTTTTGCCCTCAATTTTGTGATGAACTACTATTTTGCCCTCATATTTGCGATGAACTACTCTTTTGCCACCTAATCCACGATCAATTACCCTTTTGCCCTCGATGAATTAAAATTATAAAAATAAAAGTGTGTATACAATATGTAAGACCTCTCAAGAGTACCGAGGCACTATATGTGATTTCTAGCATCAGTTATAGATGGGGAATAATCATTTGTTAAGTATAATGATTTTTCCATTATTTACATGAGACATTTTCCCTATCAAAATTGCAATCAACAAATTTGAACCGAAAATGAGTTTGAATGGATGACCCACCAGTAAGTTTTTGGCTATGGAAAAAGTAAAGTTGTTATAACTAAGTGTGGTTATTAGAGATAACTTAGTGCAAAGTTGACAATATCATACAAGTGGGAGATGTGATATAACTACTCAGATATCATGTCTCACTGGGAGTATGACACGTTAGCGGATTTTGTATCTTTAATAAAACTTGATCTTTATAGTGATCAAACTAGATTGAGCGTATTAGAAGGAAAAAGGGTTAAATTGCAATATAACATAAAGTGGCACTATAAATAGGTGTGAGAAGGATAAAATTGAGGAATAAGAAGTGAAATTACAAGAAAACGGATTGGGTGAGAATTCACGACGTTTGAAGTGATACAACATGAAAATAGGCTAAAACATGGTAATCACATGTTTTGGAGCAAAACAACATGAAAACATGCAGAAATGTGAAAATTGCGTTGTGTGGTCAAAACCACACGAAAACAAGCAAACATAGATATCACGTGGTTTGGAACAAAACCACATGACAAGGGTACGAAAGAAGGAAAAAGGGAGCCGAAAACCTTGAACCTTGCTCGATTTCTACGGTAATAGGAAAACGGTATAACCTAGTGACATACGATGAGAACTAGTTTAATAATATAGGTTATTACACACACAAAATGGAATTTTATAGCAATGGACAAAAGGAAAGGAAAGTAGAGTAAACACGACCCAATAAAATAAATTTCGGGTATAGAAAAAGAAGGGTTATGTCACGGAAATGAAATGAAATGTAAGACTCGAGGTGAAGTGTAAAGATTAAACCCCACATCCTGCTAAATACATGATCAATCAATTTTAGGGCATGTCTGAGTTATGCGGTTTAGATCCCTATGATTGGACAATACATACAATTGAAGCCAAACTGAACTAGATTGGAGCAGGGTAGCACTTCAGTCCCTACTTGGGGAAATGAAGCATACAGGTTTGTTGAGTCGACCAACATCTAAAGGCCGGTTTGGACAAAACATGTCACCGGGTATTATATATCCGACCACATTAATAATGGAACTAATGATACGGAAATGGAAAATGCCACGAACATAACGATATAACATATAACTAAATCACATATTTGTATGCAGTACTTGAATGAATTGTTGAGTGATAAAAAAGTCTTTTTTATTAGATTGTAACCACTTTATAGATTTTGTTGGTAATGAGAAAGAACCTTGAGATGAGATGAGAGATGGTCGTCAGAGTATCCGCAACTAAGATATACTTATGTTTTGTGTTATGTTTGTCGAACATTAAAATTGGCTTCTACTTTCACATTTTGAGGTCTAATGCTTTCTACTAGAGATTTGAACTTTTTGTAACTTAACACCAATTTTATGATATTATTGTTGAGTGTGAGAGTGTAACCACAAACGAGCTAGGCTGGTTTGTGGCGTTATATGGTAATACAGGGGTCTATCCCATTTTTTGTCTTCAACTTGTTTTTTATGTTATTTTGCATGTAGAACATAAATGTTTTTTTAGCAGAATTGCGCTAAATCTACCAAATCAAACATAGTTCATTTAAATTTGTTTGTCATTTATTCATATGGGATCTAGAAGTCTCTATTTAATAATTATTATACACTTAAGTAAATAAACAATGAATTGATGGAAATGAATGAATAAATAAAATTGGCCAGGTTAATACATATTAGACAAATAAGAAATAATCCACCATTTTGGCTCCTAGGTTTCTAAAAGGGTGAAATTCATTTTTTGTCCCCATAGTTTGGATATTTTGGTAATTTTGATCCCGAATTTCATAATTTTGGCAAAATTAATTCCCGAAATTTTATGTAGGTAAAACCGGTTCCCAAACTATTATTATTTTGATAAAACCAATCATTAAACTTATGTGTGTAAGGCATAATTGGTCCCCAAAATTGTAATTTGTGGCAAATAAGGTTCCCGGACTAAAATTAGACTAATTTGGTCCTCAAAGTTTCAGGTTTTTGACAAATTTAGTCACTGACGGTGTTAATGGTCCCCAAACTTTGTAAAATGTGCCAATTTTAGTCCCAAAACTTTTGAATGACTAATTTGGTCCCCAAAGTTTATATAATTTGACAAATTTAGTTTTCAACAAAAGAATATGATGTTTTTAAGATGGATATTAATCAATATGGTTTTCCATATGCATCTTAGTGTTTATAAATTAAAAAATTATTAGTCACTTATTCGATTTGAAATTTTCGACTGAAGATATTACAACGATACCGATTTATATTCCCAATGTCTTTTTTAAGAAGTCCGATAGTTATTTGTTTGACACAATCAAATTGTTAATGTGAACAATTGTGTTATTATTGAAGTATCGATGTCATTGATTTTTGAAATACATTTATAAGATTTCTGGTAGTTATATTGGTGGTTCATTGAGTCATTCTGTAATGACACTATTGCTATTCCATTTGTAATTTCCGATCGAACATTTTACAACGATATCAATTTGTATTTTAATTGTCAACATTTAAAGTTTATTCATGTTTGATGAGATGTATTTGGTGAAGTTCCCATGTAATTATTTCTCCAAATTTATTTTGATGACTCATTGGCATTTTTTAGAAGACAACGAGTTATATTCTATTTGTAATTTTCAACCGAATATATAACCACGATACAAATTTGTTGTCAACACTTGAAATTTATTAATATTTTATGATATATATTTAAGGCGGTAAACCGCCATATACAAAAAATAAATTTTTAGAAAAAAAGAAAAATTACAATTTGTAAAAAAATTTGCCTCTGCCTAGAAAAGCTAGGGTTCCAAACCGAAAATCTGGTATCTTTTGATACCTGTCAAATTATCGGTGCCGATCGATTTTGTCGTACTGGCCGGTATACCATTCCGGAATTCTGTTTCGATTCGGTATGACCAGTAAGGTTGATATTTCACTAGTAACACAAAAAAAATCTAGAAAAAATAAATTTTTTAAATTATATTCTGGTCGGACACGGAAAAACACGGTATCGATCAAAATAAAGAAAAAAAACTATTTAATGTTTTTTTATAAAAAATAAAAAAATTTTTTAAAAAACTAAAAATTTTTCATTTAAAGAATTAATTTTTTTAAGAAAAAGTAAATATTTTTTTAAGAAATATATATATTTTTAAAAATCTAATTTAAAAAATAAAAGAAAAATAGTCCGGGTCGGAGTCGAAAACCTGGGTACAAAATACTATTAAATATATATATTATATATATATAGTTTAATTCAATATTGGTCACTCAAGTTACATATATTATTATTTTTCATCCATCAATTTTGAATAATGCATTATACATCCATCAATTAACAAATTTGTCAATATTAATATCAATTGACAAAAATGCCCCTAACACATTTCATAAATCACTAGCATTATACTCGTTTGATTTAGATTGTGGAAACAATACTTACATATATAACTATGGGCAAAAAAAATATCTATAATTGAATTTGTCGGCCGTGTTGATCGCAAAATATTTTTCTATGTTTTAAAATTGAATTTCATTCTTCCTTTCTCATTATATTTGTCATAGAATTTTGGTTCGGAACCAAATCTGTCGAGCATGCTACCTGTGACTTTTAAAATGTGTTAGAGACATTTTCGTCAATTTGTATAAATATTGACAAAATTTGTTAATTGAATGATATATATAATGTATTATTCAAAATTGAGGGACGCAAAGTTAATAATTTGTGTAATTTGATAGACTAATATTGAATTAAACCCTATATATATATATTTGATTATAAATCAAACATTTTTAAGTATTTTAAAAAATATTTGATATTATTCAAAACCAATATTTTCATATTGGTCGGTATCTGAACCGGGTTGGTACCGTCCGATATTAGGTTTTGGGATCGGAACTCAGGTTTTTTCGGATCATACCCTAACGAAATATTATAATAATTTATTTTTAAAAATAATATAAACAATTATGATATTGACCGGTTATCGATCCGGACCGATATAATAATGATTAGTATAAAAACCTTGTAATTCTAACTACATTAGAAATATTTAGTGCAATTTATACATATATTTTTAAAGTTTTATAAAAAAAGATTTTAAATTTATATTTGTAGTAAAAATATATTATTTTTAAATGATTACTAAAATATATATATATATAGTTATGAAATATATGAAAAAATAAAAATATTTTTGAGTTATTTGTAAATAAAACTATTTGTGAAAAATCCCCAACTACAACATATTATATAAATATGTTTAGTATTTATTATTGGTAATTAAATTTTAAAAAGATTGGCCAATTCATCAAATGGAATATTAACTTGTAAATATGCAAGAGCGGCGTCCCAATTTGTCTTTCGCCGCACCGCAGTCGTCCTTTGATCTCCGTTTCTGTGACCGTCGTCTACGTGCGACAAGGCTCGTCGATCACAGCGCTGGGTAAATCTTAATTTAGGAAAATTATACATGAATTGATGATCTTTTTAATATATTTAGATATTAGGTGGTTTTCATCTTTAAGAATATTTTTCAAGAAATCTTGAATCCTATGGTTTAAAAATTTATGTTTCGGCTTCTTTTTATTACAAGCAGATTAATTACCCTCTACAATGGCTGCTCCAAACAGATCGAGGTATTTCATGGATTTACGATCATTTTTGGTTGGCAGAAGCTTTCTTGCTTTATGTTTCATTAATAAAATTTATGATTTGAACCAGAGAGGGGCTAAGCACGAGGCCTGCAGTATATGGCAGTAGTTCTAGTTCTAATGAAATTCAGTTGAGAATCGATCCAATGCATTCTGATTTTGATGAAGAAGTCACAGGTCTTTATAAACAAGTTAGAAAGCTCCGAGATGTGAGTATTTCTTCCATTTTTATGTCATTTATATGGCTGGAATTATGTGCAAATAGAGATTCTTTTTTGTGGGATATGGTTATGTTTTCTTGACCTGAATTATTTGCAGCTCACAATTCACATTTTTATGTGTTGGAATCAAATTTGCATTGTTATGAATTTGATTGTCATGGCTTAGTTTTTAAGTTTACGGCTTGAATTTAATGAGATGAAATCCCTGATCTGTAAGATAATGGTTTAAATGTTTCTTACAACACTTTATTTTTTATTTAAAGAAACATGTTTTTCGTTTAACTGATATCTAATGCAAATAAGTGCAATTTTGGACTGTTGTGTTAAGCAATACATTTAGTGTTATCCATGATCCCGATTCAGAGAAATTAATTTAGTTTTGATCCCTTAATGTCATCGTGAGTTTGTTATCTTATGTTTGTTATTCTTGAGTATTTTGACGTGCTATGAACATTGGCATTCTCACCATTCGTGAATACAAGCATTTGGATGATTTTTCTGATGCTGAATGAATTGAAGGTAGCTCAAGAAATAGGGGTAGAGGCAAAGTTCCAAAACGATTTCCTCACTCAGCTGGTAAGCTAATAAACTATTAATTTTCTTGATTGTCCAGCTAAAGCTTGATCTTTATTGATTGAAATAGAAAATGACATTGATGAAAGCTCAAGCTGGAGTAAAGAACAACATAAGGAAACTTGGCAGGAGAAATATAAGGAGTGGATCAAGTCATGTCATGCATGTGGTTGTATTTGGGCTCTTACTATTTTTTGCTGTCTACTTTTTGTCCAAGGTTTTTAGAAGATGATAGGGTTTCTTGTTATGTTGTAATGGTCTCATCTGACTCCATCGACATGAGATTACAGACATTTATGGATGAAAAATTTAATGTTGGATTATATTTTTTTCCAACACTAACAATTCCATTAGTATAGCCTTTTTCACGGCAGAATGAAAGATTTACTTTTTCTTGACCATCAACTTCCAATGAATCAACTATTTTACTAGAGTGATATGCAAATTTAGTTTCTATAATTTCAAATTTTTGGAAATTTGATCCCCAAAATTTTATGATGATAACAATGGTAATTCTCAAAGTATTAAGATGCAAAATTAAATTTTATATTTTGTAAATTTGGGTAAAATCAATTATAAAAATTTAGTATGTATAATATAATTAATTCCAAAGATATCAATTGTAAAATTGAAATCATGATTTATCAACTTATGCAAAATTAAATGATCAAATTTGACAAAAAACTTAAAGTTTGAAGATTAATTGTCTCATTACAAATTATAAAAACCAAATTTAACAAAACTATAAAAATTTGAAAACTAAACTCATTTTACCATCACCCAAAATGAGTACACTTAACTTTTCAATTCTATAAGGAAAAAAACCCGTACAATGGTGGACGAATCACCATGTGATCGTTTCATAACTGATTATGAGATTTCACTAAGATGCCTCAGACACCATGAGGTAAACTACAGCAAAACATAATGAGGTTCTCACGTGTTTCATTTTACAATGGGAAACAAGATACAAACACGTTCATGGAAATGAGGAGTTTTCTTAAACATGTAACCTCACAACTACTTCATGTATTTCTGGAGGAATTTTCTGTGAAAATCGCTTCTGATGGTGTCATTGATAAAGCGCTTAGGAGTTTTCATCTCCCCACGACTCTGGTTCTTGAAAACCACATCATCATCCCACCTGTGTAATCATCGCGAGATTTAAAACAAAGTTGATTTACTTGTACACAACAAGAATGGGATGATCATTTAGTGTTACCTTCTCTTAACACCAAAGGAAGATGTATTGTTCAACAGGGGATTTCCACGTAGCAACTGCTCCTCTTTGGCTTTCAGCTCTTCTTCTTGCCTTTCCCGTTCCTGTCAAAAGAGGAAATTCAGTATAAACAATGAAACTAGTGTAGGACTAAAAGAGCTTAATACTTACCTCACGTTCTCTTTGCACTGCTTTTTCTTTTTTTAAACGTTCAAGCTCAGCCAAAAGGGCTTCTTCATCATCATCATCATCATCATCGCCTTCACTAATAATTAAGAATTAAACTCAGTAGAATTAGCAACATAAATTGATATTCATGAAATAAATATACATGGCCTGGTCAATAAAAAGAACTCCATATTTGAGCCTGTTTATCAGGAGATTATCTTTCAAGCATCCTGTTCACATACAAATTCCACATCCACGACATATAATATTAATGATTAGGAAACAGACACCAACCTATCAGTAATTTGAGCATCCCCATCAGCATCATCAACATCTACACTGCGTAGAGCAATTCGGTCTTGAAGTTCACTCTTGGATCCTGCAAAGAGTAGTCAAAAATCATTTTTGTAGGTCTAAAAAAATCCTTTATGCATTCATCATTTACCTTCTAAAAGAAGATTGCCACCTCCCTTACGTCGCTCTCTGTCCTCTGTGGAGCAAAATTTGAGCCACAGTGATTAGAGTCAATGAAAGAAACAAGAAAGTTAACAGAAGAAGAAAACTAACCCTTAGATGAGAAATGCCTACTCTCACGGTCCTCTAATTCATCTCTGAGATTCCTCCTGTGCAGCTCAACTTGAGTATCTTGCCCTTCCTTTCTGTTCAATGAAAAATAAAATCAAGAAATAGTTTTGGACCAAAAAACAATAAAAATATAGAGATCCAGGAACAGATATGTATACTCAACAGTAGACAACTACCATAAACACCGCTAGCCTACGAGGACAGCAACAACCCTGTATACACCAGAAGAAACTGGCGCACATAGAAAATTACAAAATACAAAGTAAAGAAGCAAATCGCATCTCAAATGATCGACAAAAGGAGTTCGTGAGCAATTCTTACCCTAAATTCAAGATCAAGGAATTGCATACCAGTCTCCATGTAAAAAGTATCACAAAAGAACAAAATCTAGAAAAAAGGGCGAAAAACATACCGGGGTTTTAAGGTTGTATGAGAAGCAATATCCCGGGAAGAATACTTATGCGATTGACCGAATATACGAGCGCCACCTTGTTCGTTTCCGCCTTTCGCCGGTGCCCAGGTAGGCCTTGCTGCCGTCGTCATTTCAGAACGCTTAAGCGCTTAAACTTCGAAAGAATCTACACTAAAACAATTCAAAATACAGTTCCGCAAATAATAAAGTAGAAAACAATAAATTATCAACAGCAACAAACGAAAGTGATTAAATTAGGTTTCCATGATCTACATTTGTGATCTTTTCCCCAAATAACTTATTTTCAAAAACAATTTTCCAAACTAACCTACTTATTATATATTTGGTGGTTTAGTTTGGAAAATTGTTATTGAAAGTAAGTTATTTGGGAAAAAAATTCATTAAATTTTGACAAAACAGAATTAGATGAAAATATGAGATGTACACTATGACGTTGTACCATGTATGGGGTTGTGGTTTTGAGAGAAATATATTGATTTCTTATGTTCAATTAGCCATCCCATTCCAATAGCACTGTTAATTGGAAAGGTCAATCGAATAACTCAATTCAATATATTTAAACATTTATGGTTTAATTTTAAGATATTTTGTTTGATTTGAATTTACTTGTTTAATTTTAATTTGGTATGAGTTAGGTTTGATTTTAATTAAAATGTTTCACAAAACAATCCATTTGACGAAAATTTAAATAAATTATTTTATAGTACTTATTTTAATATGAATTAATTACCAATTATTGTACGTTTATGGATATCATATCACTTTTTGATAAGTGACATGATAATTACTAATAAGTAATCATAATGATAACAATAACTTTTTTAAGAGAAACTCGCAACTTTGGAAAAAAACTCACACCCAACCAAATATATAAAGTATATTTTCGTTAAAGAACTAATTAAACCATTTATTATTCAAGTCTCAGTTTAAGAGTTGATTCTTCTATATAATTTCTTTATATTATCTCATATAGATCCAAAGTTGGTTAAAAGTTTACACTTAACTATAACATTAAATAGGTATAGTTCCATCTACTACTGTGTATATCCAACAAATATTATTTTACTTTATATTATTTCTTTCTCCAAGACTTAATCTTAAGGTCGAGATGATTTTATATATAATTGGAGCTATAAATCTAACAATACTATTATTCATTTCATTCAAACATTCTTAAATCTTCATACATTGCATATGTATATAATCACCATTTATAATTGTAATTTTTCAACTATTTTTTTTAAATACTAGAAACCACAATCATTGGCATTATCATTATCATTATCTATAGTAATAGTAATAACCTTAATAATGCTCCAATATAACTAACATTTTTCAATTGACATGTCAATTACTTCATCAATGTGACCATGTATAGGACAAAAGTTAATAGCTTCTTATGTAAATTTCAATGATTGTCAATAAGATGTGCAATTAAAGACATATAACTAGGGGTGAGACACCGAACCGCGGAACTGCGTAACCGAACCAAACAGATTTTAATCGGTTAAATGGTTTCACTTATATGGTTAATCGATTTTTACGTTTTGGTTTCATATCGGTTAAAACGATTATACGGTCGATAATCGGTTTTGATGTTGGTTAACCCATTAAATTATGAGACCCTTAATTCACTTTGGTGAGCCATGATACACACAATAATTTATCACCCTCTTTCTCACATGTCACATAGCATTAGCTTTGCCAAGTGCCAACTTTGTTTTATTTTATAGAAATGGCGCCTAGTGAACGAGACAACAATGTCATTGATCAATATTTTCATGTTGATGTTATTTGAATAATGTGTTGAGTAATGTTATTGTTAATATTGCATTTACTTTATTAATATTGAATAATGAGTAATATTTTTTATTATATCCAAGTTGTATATTGTTGAACATATTATGGTATATATTATTTGACATTAAATTTTTATCCAAATGTAACTTTATTTACAAATAAAGCTGGTGTAGTATAATTAATGATTCATATGATTTGTTTTTGTTTTAATTTTTACTTTGTTTATTTTTTAGAACAACAAAATAAATTTCTTGAATTATATTAGTATTTATCCGAGATCTTTGTATATTGTTCATTTGATTATCCAATTCTTATTATTCAAATCTTCTTGGAAACCTAGTATTCACTCTTTTAGGTATGCGAAGGGAAATATATATTTTTCTTTGAATGTCTACTATCTATAAATAAAATTAAATGATGAATTCAAAGAGAATTTTATTGTATTTTGGGATTGATTCGTCATTATTGCTAAATTGTTCTCCAAAGTCCAGTCCGAGTTCCATGTTTAGATCTAGATTAACATAATGTATTTCAAATTAGATTGACTTTGCAACAAAGTTTATAGAAAAATTTGAATATATTGGTTTTTCTAAATTTATCCACTTTTGACTATTTTGACAAATGGAATAACACAAATGGAATAACTCAAAAGTAGGAAAATCAATTTCTCAAAAAAATAGACTGACTATTTATTTTATTTTTTTTTGAACGGAAAAGTTGCATTCATTACTTGGGAGGTAACGGAAAGTTACCCCATCCCCTAAAAGGAGTTAAACTAGATTACATAGTGGATGCATTCAAAATCGCCTCACTTGGCGCTTGAATCCATTCATAAAGTTGTAACCTACTAACTCTACCTCGATATTTAATAATGTCGAATGTCTAGAATTGCAAATCGAAAAGAGAAAAGGGGCGGCTCTCTTCACTGAAAATATGTTGGTTTCTTCTAAACCAGAAGCGCCAGAGGAGAGTGATGATTGAAAACTTCATAGCTCTTTTGATTTTGGATTTGGATGGCTTCTTTTGGATTGTTTGGAGAAGAGCATCCCATGTAGTAGGCATTTGGGAGCATTGACTTGCTTACCACCATGTTTTAAATTGCATCCATAATGCTTGAAAATTCTCGCATTCCCAAAACAAGTGTTTGCACGTCTCCTCTCCTTTATTGCACATCGGACATGTTACGGGACCATGTAGTATTCCTCTTTTATAAAGTAGGAGAGAAGTTGGAAGTCTCTCGTGTAAGAGAAGCCAATTGAAAATTTTGATTTTCTTAGGCCACCACTCCTTCCACCAATCTATTGATGAGGGTGGTGATTTGGGTCTGATTGGTAGTCATAACTAGATATGCATCCTTACTTTGGACTTTTTTACCCATTGCTCCCCAAGTTGGCTCATCGTTTGTGTAAGGATTTAAGGCATAACTTCTAAGTAGGTCTAGGAGATTGTTTCTTTGAACACCCGTGGCTTCCCTGCTGTTTATCCCAGGCAGTTCAGTCCACTACCATTATCCTCCTATTATGTTTCCCATTTCCTTCACTGTACTACCTTTATTTTCGGAGAGGGCATAAACTCTAGGAAAGAGTTCTTGAAGCTTTCTGGTTCCGGTCCATATGTCATGCCAAAACTGAATTTTTTCGCCATTCCCAATCCGCCATTTCACCGAAAAAGAAGCTGCTGAAAATTTTTCGTTGCAAATTTGATAGACCTTCAGAATGTTCAACCAAATACTTCCTGAAATTGGTGTATCGAGGCTGTTGTCTAAACCTCCCCTAGATCCGTATATTGCTTTTATTATATGATTCCATTGGGTATCTTCCTCCGTATAGAATCTCCATATCCACTTTAGCAGCAAAGACCATAACAGTTGAAGATTCTTTATCCCAAGACCTCCTAACTCTAGAGGAGTAGTGACCATACTCCATTTAACTAGGGGAGTTCTTTATCCCCCTGCCTTTCCACCCCAGAAAAAGATTCTTCTGTTTGATTCCATCTCCCGGAGTACTGATATTAGGGCCTTGAGGAGAGTCATGTAATAGAGGGGGAGACTTGAGAGTATCGCATTAATGAGAGTTAACCTTCCACCACAAGACATTAGTTTGGTTTTCCATGTCCCAAGCCTAGTCTCCATTACTTTGTGTATAGACTTCCAAGAAACCGCTTTAACCTGATTTGTTTCAAGAGGCATCCCTAAATATTTGAGTGGGAAGTCCGATGCTTGACAACCTATTCTTGAAGCCCAGCGGTTAACCTCCCCTGTAGGGACATTCAATCCTATCAAAGAAGACTTGTGTAGGTTTATTTGTAAACCCGAAAGGAGGCCGAATCCTGAAAATAGATATTTGATGAAGTTTAGATTTTGTTCCTCCCATTCCCCGAATAGTAGAGTGTCGTCGGCAAACTGCAAGTGAGATATAGATGTGCTAGCTTCCAATTTGAAGGCTTTAAAAAATCCCATGGTGATTGCTTTCTCCAATAGCTTGCTGAGAACTTCAACGATAATAAGGAAGAGAAACGGTGCTAGAGGATCTCTTTGTCGAATCCCTTTAGTTGGATGAAAGAACCCGGTAGGGCTGCCGTTTACCAATATAGCCATAGTAGAGGAAGATAAGCATGCCATTATCCATTGAATCCATTTTGTGCTGAATCTCATCAGTCTCATAGCATCCAATAGGAAGGACCAATTTACACTGTCAAAAGATTTCCGAAAGTCCGCCTTAAATATCATCAAGGGTTTGTGAGATCTTTTTGCAAAGGAAGCTACTTCACTTGCAATGAGAACTCCATCTGTAATATGTCTTCCGCTAAGAAAAGCTGTCTGAGAAGGGCTTATCAATGCTGGAAGGATCCTTTTCAATCTGTTTGCAAGAAGTTTCGCCACAATCTTGTATATAATCCCAATAAGACTAATCGGTCTGAAATCCTCGTAGCTAAGTGGGTTGGGTTTTCTTGGGATTAGTGTCACGAAGGTTGGGTTACATCCTCGAGGGAAAGCTCGATTCTGCTCAAAATCCTTGATTGCTGCCACTATTTCCAATTTCAGAATATCCCAGAAGAATTTTAGGAATTCGTATGTTATCCCATCTGGGCCTGGGGACTTATTTGCTCCACCTTGCCAGATTGCATCTTTGATCTCTTCTTCCACTATCTCGGCTTCCAAGAAATCCATCATATGTTGATCCAGAATTGGTAATTCAGTCATATTCAGAATAGGACGGTGCAAGCAAGTCTCCTTGAATAATAGTGAATAGAAATCCTTAGCTTCATTTTTTATTGTAGTGGCGTCTATTTTCCACTGTTCCTCTACCATAATACCTTTGAATTGAGCTTTAGATCTGCCTGGATTATTAAAATTGTGAAAATACCAGGAGTTTTTGTCTCCGTCATTAATCCATTTAGTCTTGCTTTGCTGTTTTTTCTCTAAATATTTATGTTGAAGAATCGATCGCAATTCCTGGTATTGTGTTGTATATAGAAGCAATTCTTCTGGCATGAGATCCCTTCCTTCCATAACCCTCTCTAACTCTTCCACAGATCTCGTAAGACTCTCCTTTTTTTCCACATATGAAGTGGACTGCGATTTGATCCAATGCTTTATGCAATTTTTTAAGAGTTTCATCTTTTCCTTCAGGCAAAATAAGGGGGATCATGTTACCTTCATATTACTCCATGTCACCTTTACGAATTCTATAAAGTCTTTGTTTTGAAGCCAAACATTGAAAAATTTGAAGGGTGTCGGGCCAAAGTCTTCCTTAATTTGCTCAAAATGTAATGGTCGATGATATGAGATTGTCCACGGAAGACCTCTTAGATGGTAAAGACTCTCATATTTGGTTTACAATATTGCTCTATCAATCCTACTTAGCTTTGTGCCACTCTTGTTTTTCCAGGTGAAAGAGCAACCCCCTAAAGGTAGGTCTTTGATCTGGTTCTGTGCCAAGAATTCATGAAAATCCTCTTGAGCACTTAGATCTTGGATGGAGCCACGTCTTTCTGATGCATCAATTGTGACATTAAAATCTCCTATCCCTAGGAAGCTGCCATTCCATCCTTCTAACAGACTACTAATCCAGTTCCATTGATGTTTTTTCCCCAGTGAATCCAAAGCTCCGTATGCATTGAGAAGTCACCACGCTTGCCCTTGAATCAAACCCCGCAGTCCGATGCATCTGTCCGAGTATTGCTCATTCTTCATAGCAAAGAAATCTGGATTCCATATAGTTAGCAGTCCCCCTGAGAGGCCTATTGAGGGAATCCAACGGAAGTCCATGTTTTTGTTTCCCCATACTGAGTGTATTTGCTGGATTGTTATCTCTTGGAGCATCGTTTCTTGAATGCATAGAATTTCTATTTTTCATTTACTCGCTACCTCTCTCAATCTTTCCCTATTCATTGCGTTTTTGAAGCCTCTACAATTTATACTTAGAATGTAGTCCATTTGTAGAAATCCTCACTAGTTTTTTTCTCCTATATGAGGAGAATATTCCTCCTGATTTCTTCCATCATTTCCTTCTTCTTGGTAGAGTCCACTACGCAGCCCAACTTTTCCAACATACTTAGCATTTGTTGTGTTTCTTCCTCTACCATCCTATCGATTGCCCATCTATTTTCTTTATACTGCCCCCTTATTCTTCTTACATAAACTACCATTGGAGTCAAAGCTGATGGTTCATGTGGCTTTTCCAAGTGTGGACTAGAGCAGCAGGTTGGGGTTTTGGAGGTGAGGGTGTTTTGTCCCTTTGTCATTGCAATGTTTGCGTGTCCAGTTTCTCCATTTTGAGAGGGAGGGTTAGTGGATCCCTTCTCATCAATATCCTCTCCCATTTTCCCTTGCCAATCCTTAACAGAGCCTATAACTGATCCCTCGGATAAGGTTTTCTTGCGCCAAAGCCTTGTGATGCTCTAATTCAGAAGAGTTGGGATGATCCCTAAATGTGGGTCTTGGAAGACTCTACATGTCACTTGCTTGCTACCAATCTGAGCACAAATTGGTCATCATTCTGTGGTTTTCTAGGTGACTTGATCAAGATCCTACCAAAATCCAGCCATTTCTTTTGAAGTGTGCATTGGTGGACCATTATTACCGATCCCCATGAGCTCGCTATATCCTTGAAAAACTGTTCATGCCATAAAGCAAGAGGAACACCTTCAATTCCTAACCATTGTATATCCTCCATCGTAGCATCCGGGTTATAAGGATAAATCACAGAGAGCAAATTGCCTATCCAGAATTCCTACATCTCTAGAATATCTTCCTTCTGCTTCTGATTATTACACTCCATGAAGACCCTATTTCCTTTGCCATATAGCAGAGGGATCGGAGGATTTGTGCGGGCTGCCAGCACTTCCTCAAATTCAGCAAGTAGCTCCAGGTCTTGTAATTCACCCACTATGCATTTTTTTCCCAATCCACATCTTTTGGATCAATCTCGTATGAGAAAGTTTTGTTTGATGTTTCTCGATTGTCTATCTGGGGTTCACTATCCACTGACCAAGGATTACCACGTGGAGGGGTGGATTTTGTTTGATCGTTTGCTTTCTTACTGTCCCTGTTTTGTACCATTTCTTCCTTTCTCACGGTCGCCTTTGTTTTTACATTTGGCTTTGCTGGGAATACCGCCAGGCGGATCCCCCCAGATAGAGTTGACGAGCCCTTCGCATAAATCCTTTGTCTACGTCCGTATGTCGGATTTTGACGAAGGCAAACCTGCGGCCTGATTTCGTAAGCTTGTTTGGTATTACCAGGTCGATAATCGGAGCAATTGACCCAAGAGTGTCGCGTAATTCCTTGAAGCTATACTTTCTGTCAAAATTGGTCACAAAGAAGGATTTTGTGATTTTTTCCAGTTCTTTCCAGTAGATTTTACGTTGCTCTATGTATCCTCCGTAGTAGCTCCTTCTATCCCATCGGAGAGTCGCCTGCCTTTTCCGCAGCTCAACTTTTGTCCAACCGCTATATTCGTCTTCAAGCTTCAGACTGTGATTCATTCTCTCTCCATCTCCCATTCTTGCCTTCACCCATTCACCTTCTCCCCTTAGCCGCCGTTCGTTTGCCTTCGCCAGTTCGCCGTTCGCTGTCGCCTTTTTTCACTTCTTCATGCCACTATTAAAATAGATTGACTATACAACAAAGTTTATAAGAAAATTTTGAAAAGTTATCGGTTAATCGGTAACCGGTTAACCGTCAATTTCAATCGGTTATAAATTCTTAAAACATTTAAATAGTGTGATTTCGGTTATAAAAGAATCGGCTACAAAACTGATTAACCGCAAATTTTTTGATTGTTTAACCGTTTAACCGACCGAATCTCACCCCTATATATAACTAAAGTTTTGAACATAGCTCAATGCATCATTTGTAAAAGAAATACGTGAATGCAACTTCACAAAACACAACTTCAACTTTTTTTTCTCGTCCAAAAGATCATAACAATCTTTAGCAACACTAGTAAGTGAAGGAATTAGAAAATGCAGTCTCATTTCATAAAAAATTCCATAAATCCCATCTTTCTACATGTTTGAAAGACAACTCATATGCCATAAGTATTTTAACCAATTATTTTGTGTAAGTAATTTGGTGAAACAAATGTGTCATGGTCACTTTAGAAATATTTCCCTCAACGAAGTTGAATTATTAAGTTTTTTTCCATATTATTGTAAGGATATCTTTTAGATATATGTAAATGGTTACTTAAACTAGAAGTACTATCACTAGATGGACAATGGATGATATTTGAATAATAAACACAAGATGTTTGCTATGATTCTTTATCATCAAGTATTTGAAAATATTCTCATACTCAAGATTTTTGTGGGATGATGGATGCATATGCTACATATTATAGTAGCTATCATGTATATACGGTAGATATTATACTTAGAAAATTATAGACATTGTTGTATATATAGGACCTAGATATACATTATTATTCAAGAAATCAAAATACCGAAAGGAGATATTCACTTTTCCAAATTTATTCTTTTCTGCAAATTCTTCATCAACACATAGAAAACATTGTAAATATTTTAAAGAGAACCTTAAATTAATTTTTTTTAAAAACAGACATGTGCTCTTGCAAGTATTTGAAAACATTCAAAATTAAACAATTAAGAAGATGAGAATATAAACCATCAATAAGCAAGAATACATTTTGGTAATATTCTTCCAAAATAACCTAAATAAAAAATAATTATTGATTGAATACCACTAATACTAAATAGTAATTAATACAAAGTTGCAAAATTTATAATCTAATAAAGCTTAAGAAATCCATGAAATTTGGGTTGAAATTAAATAGAAAATAAGAACCCACATATCCATCGTTCATTCCTTTCCGATAGAGACGCATCCATTCAAAAATTATTCAACTCTTAGTGGATGATCAAGTAAAGTAGTGCAATAAAGAAAGTTGTAATAAGTAGAAGGATTCTGCCGCGTAATATACACTTTGCAAGATTTGGATAAAAGAATTAGAATCACTATTAAATGACACATTTGCTGGGCGTGCTCATAATATATAATATATATGACATAAAAAAATCGCACATAAATTTAATTGGTCAAAAGATAGAGTTAATAGATGAATGATGGAGATCAACAACAACATAACATACCAAACTACAAATGAGCAACAAAATATTGAATTCGCAATAATCAACTTGGGAAATCTTATTTAAAGAATAAAAAATCTCGAATATACAGAATCCTACATTTGAAACAACAAAACTAATGCAAAAAAACAAAGTTAAATTTGAGTTAAATATAATACCAAATAAAAAAATAATGCACAACCATAAAATAAAAACACTAGGAATAGAAACAATGAATATTTTTTACAAATCGAATGATGACAATTCTTAAACCTTAATTGCTATTAGTCTTGTGTATGTTGTTCCCATTTACTCCTCTTGTGTGCTCTTGATAGTAAAGTTGAATTCCTTGTTTATACGATCTTCTAATATTTTTCCAAATTTATCATCATCTTGATCTTTGTGTTGTATCTTATATAGTTCTATGCAGAGCATCCTATTATCTGATCTCTGATTTCTCCAAATGTTGTTAACCATATAGTCTTAGTATGATCTATAATTTGAAATTACAATAGATATTGATAATTGCAATTATGAGTATGTTTGCCACATTTCTTGCAATGCCAATGTGAATCTTTATTCATAATCAACATTTTATTGCATATGCTTCGTGTTGTCAACGTAGGACATGTTACATAAGCGAAGTTATTTGTTTTGATAAACTTCAAGATTGTTTGAACTGTAACAGTTGGAGCACTTCCTTTCTCAAGGAAATCTTCTAATAGTTAACTTATATTGACTTGTGGCCCATTTGAAATATGACATGCATTGATACATGTGATGCTGATTCATGTGTAAGTTCCTCAAACCATCTTGACAACATTGTTGCTTCAGATACGGTATGATATACATTAATTTGTGTAGTTGAAATAATTGAAAGAGATTTGTCGTTGTTATAAGTTATACTCACATTTTTATTGCTATAACAACATATATGTTTTGTGGAATGATTTGTCTAACATTTGAAAGTCCTTCCAAATATCTCCCAATATAGTAAAAGTAATGCTTGCCTTGAAATCATCTTTGATTTTCAAGTTATCCTATTTGATGTGCTACTATCTCTACGTGTAAAAGATATGATAGGTTCAATTATTCTGAGTACACAATGACATCGACCAATATATATTCTTTCAAATTTCTAATGGTGATCAATTTAATAAAGTTGTAATGAACTCTATGAAATCCAAGTCAACATTGTATTCTTCCATAGATTATGACATTTCCAAATGCAATTCAAATTTGTCATATGGATAGACATATTTCCTTTTTGCATGTGTCACCTCACACTTCGACATTTTTTAAAGGTGGTTGATCGAAATAAGGTAATGAAATTTGTAAATGGGCTCATTATAACATACAATCGTCATTTTACGGCATTTGAATATATTAGTGTCGAATGCATGACGATTGTATGCGTGTTGGAGTGTCGGACCTATCGAAGGTGGATGTAGAGCAGCTAGGGATGACAATTTGAGCATAAGTAGCGTTAGATTCAAGTTACAATCCATATACTGCCTTTAATATTTAACTTCTACCAAGGCGGATTGGGTTCCCCACGTTAAGCGGTTTTATCCACTTAACAAGTGACCCTTGTAGGCCATGGAGAAAACGGATATCCTCCTTTCTACACCATTGCTCGGACCTTTCCCGCAACTCTCCGAAAAAGCATAGAGAGCCCTCACTATTTAAATGAAAGTAGCGCCAACCGAGGTACAATACTTAGAATGTCGTAAATTTTTTGCTCCCATCTAGGTGGATCGGGTTTCTTGCGTTAAGTGGTTTTATCCACGTAACCATTGGGAGGGGAGGATGTCATGTTGCCTTGCACGCTTTAGCACTTTCCATCACACCAACATTACTCAGACACTTCCCGTGCTCCTCAATAAAAGTGTAGAGAACCTTTACTACCTAAGTAAAATAGCACCAGCTTTAGGGTACAATCTTTATATTGGCATAAATTATTCACTTCCTCTCAAGTGTATCATATCCCTCGCATTAACTGTTTTTATCAACTTAACATGTGACCTTTAAGGACAGGTAATGGAAGAGGTGGATGTCATCTGTATCGCTTCTGACAAAGACCAATAACCATTGAGGGCACGACCCTCACAGGTGGGCCGTGGAGGAGTCGTAAAAACACATCTAAATTTTAAAGAAATTTGCACGGTACATAGTCGGTGATAATACAATCGTCAAGCATGTCATACTCCATTTGTACATATGTATAGGCGGTTAGTCCTGCTGCAGACAAGAAGATTCCTCATATTTTGAAAATATTTTGACTCGATATCCATATGGACAAGTTTGTGATTGGTCGACTATACGACAAGCAGTAAACTACGTTTCTATTCTAGCCCACGCTACCTACATTTCCACCTGTCACCAAACTAAACACAATAAACCTTACTCTAATTCTACCATTCCCCTAGTCTATTGATCTCTTTGCGTCTAAATCGATACAAAAATTGAGAATGATCTCGTCTAAAAATATTTTAGAGCGTTTATTTTTTTGATCAGTCAATTTTTAATTACTCGAAATTCAATTGTTGTGAGGACACGAGCGATATACAAGGTTGGACCCACAATGCGTGAACTTATGTCCTCGGTAGAGCGAAGCTCTACCTTGGTTTTCACTATGATATTCAACAAATACAAGTACAATGATGTGACAAAAATAATCAAGATGGAAACGTCTCGAAAAATGATCGAAAACACTCCGTTACGACGAAACTGCAGAAAACTCGCGAGTGAGGGTGGAGGTCGCGAGTTTTCGTACAAAAACTCGCGAATGGCACTGTTCCAACAATATCTCGCGAACAGTGAGGGATAACCAGAACTCACGAACAGTAACTCCGAACAAGAACTCGGGAACAGTGAGAAGCTGACAAGGACTCGCGACCGGCACTGTTTCAACAATATCTCGCGAACAGTGACAGACAACAAGAACTCGCGAATGACACTGTTCCAACAATATCTCGCGAACAGTAACCCAGATGAAGGTGGCCGCGAGTTTTGGTGTGAAAATTCGCGGATGAGATTGAAAAGCGAAGTCTCACGATTGCCTTAGCGAATTTGAGTCAGAGCCTTGCCTTGGGAGATACCAAAAGAGTCTGAAATCCAGCCCAATTAATAAATTTCAGGCCCAGGAGCCCAATTTCACTGGATTCAGCCCAAAGTAACCAGATAATATTCCATTAAACTGGAATAAATGTCATTCCATAATAGAACTCTGGAAATGCACATCGATCAATAATTAGCCGGAGATAATGATGAAATAATACCGGTGAAACCCCGTAAAATAATTCATTGCTTTCAGATATCGAACACTCAAACAAAAACGTCACCACAACTTACCGGCACGCTCCTCGGGTGCCAAATTACGAAAATACCCTTGGCCCCGTCCGGGTCCGAATATGTCCGAGACTGCTAGAAACGTAAGTCAAATGCCAATATGTGAGCCCGGGAAGTCCAGATTATGAGAATACCCCCAAAACTATAGAATGAAGAAAATGCACGAGAATATCGAAAATACCATCTAGCCACATCGGAGAGCTCCCGGGTCATTGTAATAATGAAAATATCCCCGGGTAATATCAATAGTCCCCTAGTTTTCAAATTCAGATTCTGAGTAGTAAACCACATAACATTAGCTCGTCCGAAAGCCGATTATCCTTCGGGAGCTCCCCCGAAGAAATCCTTAGTACGGTTGAAATCCTCTCGTCAATACGATCGTTTTGACACTAAGAATTTCGGATTCAGAGATCGGATGAGGATTTCGGGGTTTTTTTTGACTCGGGGTATCCCCCTATAAATACAAGATCCGCCCCCCTGGTACAGTACGAAACATTGCATTCTCGTGACATTTCGAACGAAACCTTGCGACTACTTCCATTGCACAGTACCCTTCGCGACTTTTGGAGCGAAATCTCGCGACGGAACAGTGACACAGTAGACTTAAAGCTTGAACAAAATCTCGCGGCGGAACAGTGACACAAGCAGAATTAAAATTTAAACGAAATCTCGCGACGGCATACGCTGCACAGTGACTCTCGCGACTTTTGGTACAAAAACTCGCGAGACACTTATAAAAATCTGAAAAAATTCTAGAAAATTGGAAAAACCTTAATTTTGAGAACTTCACATCATGTCCTCCGACTCCGCTTATTCCTCGAACTCCGATGCCTCATCATCCCATTCCTCGGACTCCTCATCCGGCTCAGGGAGTTCCAATTGGAGTCTGTCAGCTTTCCGTTCTCCCATAACGAACCCTTATCCACACTTCTTCGATCGAATCGCACATCTCGAGAATACGATCGGTCCTCAAAGTTCTGCTGTCAAAGCCCTAAAATCTTTTGACCAATACTTTACCATGCATCCCCAAAAATGGAAATCTCTCGTGGAAAATTACCACATTCCCTCCGATTGTGTTCTATACCAGCCAGGTCCTTCCGATCGAATCCTACGTCCACCGGCTGTCACTCACACTGTTTGTCTTGATTATCTAGAGTGTGGTCTCCGCTTTCCGCTTCATCCGTTCATTTCCACACTCCTAACTCGTTTGAACATCCATCTCATCCAGTTGAATCCAAACTCGATATCCTTGGTGGTTGCCTTTATCATTTTTATGGAGACCAATGGGATTTTGATGACCGTCGACACCTTCTTCCAAATATTTCAAATTAGTAACACCGTCCATTTTGGAGCTCAAGGTTGTATCTTTTTTCGTCTAAGGTACAAGAAGAGTCATTTTCTATTCTCCAATCTCCAATCAAATCACGACTGGAAGAGGCACTTCTTTTTTGTCACTTTCCTGGGCTCCACTAGGTTGTCTGCACTTAGCCTTCCGTGGCGGTTCCCGATTGAGGGGGAGCATTTCTTCCCGGAGTCTTATTATCCTATCCCGCGATCCGTTACTCATAAAGCTTTAGAGAAGATACTCATCGCGTGCGCTAGATCGGATGGCACCGACTGGACCCCAAAAACGCTATTATATGCCCCGATCTTGGTCGCCTCCAACATCCTTCCGGCCCCTACCCATTTCAGTAGGGAACTTTTAGGTATCTGGACCAAGCATTAATACTTAATCATCTCAACAGCTCTTCCTTGACCAGAAAACCTTTCCAATGCCAGTGCATATATTTATTTTTATAGTCTTTTAGCTGTATTTCTCACGTGACTTGCCTATTTTGCAGATAAAATAATGGCTCCCCCTGAAGATCATTCGAGATTAGGCGACAAACTGAGATCACTCCGTACTCTTGTTACGGAAAAGGACGAGCTGATCTTCGAGATGGCGCCAGGATCTCGGAACCGCACTGCCGCGGCCGGGTTGGCACAGAGCTTGCAAGAAGAGGGGCAGCACATAGGAGAGACCCGATCGGTGACTCCATCTCCCCCTACTCTGGCGATTGAGAATCTCGAGCCTGCCAGAAAAGAGCCGACTACAGAGGCCCTCGAGAGTCCTGAAGATCTAATTCCTATATCTCGGCGATTGGAGCTTACCGCTAGAGAATTCTCCCCCGACGAAGGGATATATGATTTCGCCGAGACACTAGTGGAAGTTCTCGGAGACGAGGAGGAGGGCGAGATAAGCGGGGGTGGACCAATAGGCCCGATAAATAGACTAGGTTGAGCCAAAGACCCATCCGGAAGGGGAAATAAACCAAGAAGCTCCTTCGGATAAGGGGAAAAGACCCGTGGAGGGCCATACCATTTTGGAGACTGCGGAACCCATTAGGAAGAGTGGGTTAACCGCCGAGTTCCTCGATGCCTTCCGAATAAGAGATATACCGAAACATATAGTGAAGGAATTGCTCGAGATGGGACGTCAGGCCGTCCTCATACTAATAAAAGACGGAGTCACTTTTCGGATTCCGAGGGGTGATAGCGTTTCCAATAGACCGACCTTGACGTATTTTGACAGGAATCAGTCATTGCCACCACATGGACGAGACGACCACACGGTATTTACCGAATTCAGTCGGTTGATGAGCCAATTTGCGACAGCGCGTCGCATGATGGGAGAGGTTTGTAAATCACATTGACCATTGTTACTTGTTTTTTGTTTCACCTGTATATTGTTTTTTCATGGTTTTTGCTTTTCTTTCAGATGGAACGGACGGTTGTAGAGATGAGCACCGCTGCCGCAATAGGGGAATACTGTATGCTTAGGCATTCGGAGCTCGACAGTCCAGATATAATCGGGGAGCAGACGAAGAAAGCCACAGAAAAACTAATTCAGAATCAGCGGGAAAAGCATGCGCAAGACATGGCAGCGCTCCGAGTAGAACACAATAAAGCGATTAAAGCTCTTAGCCGGGCTCATCGTAGCGAGTTGACGGAGTGTGTGGCATTTCATATCGGGAAAAGGCATGCCCTCGAGCAGTCCATAGACATCCTTAAGAAGAACGAGAAGTACGCTCAGGACAAGCTGAGGGAGGTCCGAACTGAGACCGAAGAGAAGTTAAAGAAGGTCAAAGACGCCAATGCTGCTGACAAGAATGCCCTCGGGAAGGCCCTGGAGGAGAATAAAGAACTGAAATCAAAGAATGAATCCCTCCAGTCTACCGTAGATAGTCTTCGGGCTCGAGCTGCTAGGTTGCCGTCCCAGATCAACGACTGTATCCGGAAACTGATATGAGAGTATACAGTGCACTCCCCAACTTTCCGAAACGTGGCTGCCCTAGCTAAGGCGACGTCGTCTGCTCTGTATTTCTTTAGAGGGAGTGTCCAGACTCAGAGAATCTTGGGCATATCCCTAACCCCCGAAGAGAGAGGAAGACTTGATCCCAGTCTGTCCGGGAAGTTCGAGCCTGTGGTTGCGGATGACAAATTAGATTGCTCGGGGGATCCGTTCGGGGCGCTCCAATTCAATTTGGAGGAGTACTTGCACCAGCAGCTGTATTCGGAGGAGATTGCAACCGAAGAGGGCCCATCACCGGATGCATTTCAAAGATTGACCGCATTATTCCCGGAACCGGTGGGTCCCCTCGTGGGAGATCTTCTTAAAGACGAAGAGGTGATGGGTCAGGCAACCCTCCATTATACGTTCCTGCTAGTGTGTCAGGAGCTTTGTCCCCATTTTGCGTTCGGGCTCCAAGAAGAAGAAGAAATAAACTTCCATATATGTTTTCTTCAGTTTTGTACTTTATTCCCATTTTGCGTTCCCCTTGTATATATGAAATTAGACTTTGTTTTCCTTTTAATTTCTCCACTTTACTTTTAACAAAGAACCACACCCTGAATAATATAACTTCCCCTCCTCTTAACTTTCCTTTCTTGCCACATTCTTCAAGGAATATATAACTCCGAATAATCCGATCCACGAGAAATTTTGAATCTACCTGAATCTTAGGTATTCCCTTACGCAAGTAGGGGTGCTCAATAATAACGCGCATAATACTTCCCGATAACTCTGAGTGTGCGTAAGAGTCCCCAGTGTAGCGATAACTCAGTGGGCGAACGCCCATTTAAAATGAGAAGGTATCTGAACTTGAGACTGCTCTACCTTTATCAATATATCTTCGCCACCGGTATACTTGCACCCGGGGCCATCCCATTTTCGCCGCCGATATATACTTGCACCCGGGGCCATAAAATTATCTCGACCCGTTCATAAAAATGTGTCACCACTTACTCGGCCCGTCCATAAGACGGCGCCACCACATTCTCGACCCGTCCATAAGACGGCGTCACCACTTACTTGGCCCGTCCATAAGACGGCGCCACCACATTCTCACCCGTCCATAAGACGGCATCATTCGGCCCGTCCATAAGACGGTGACATGCGGAAATGGACTAGCCTCCGGCGAGGGCGCGACCCTCGTCAGCGTGTCATGGAGGAGTCAGGTATATACTTGCACCCTGATTTGCCACGGAAATATGTTCGGTTCTAAGCCGGCTACATCACAACAAACAGGCCTCTTAACATATTCCAACAGTAATTAAGTATAGACGGTTCTACCGCGGAGAGGAAGACTCATCATGTTCAAAATATTTTGACGCAGTATCTAATTTGACGAGTTTGAAAATGATCGACTATAAGACAGGTGGTACATTGCATTTCTAATCTACCCTATTTAATTTACTCCATCCTCTTTCGTACTAAAATGCAATGGACCTACTCCTACCTTACCAGTCCCCTAGTCGAATGAATTCATGTCGTCAAAAAACATACTTAAAGAATTAGAATATGACCACAAAAAAAGGGGAAATTTTATTTTCAAAAAGATCGATGAGTCACGTCTATACAAATACTTGCGCAAATTAGAAATATGCCAAGTCCGTGGCAGCTCCTCCCCGCTCATATTTGCGATTTTGTACGTTCCTTCCTTCACTATGGCCGTTACTCTGTACGGTCCTTCCCACTTTCGATCCAACTTGACAACATGCTTCGAGACTTCTACTTTCTTAAGAATCAAGTCTCCAACTTTTAACAACATAGGTCGAACGCCTTTGTCATGCTTCTTAGCCATCCGCCTTTTACATACCTCCATTCTTATTGCAGCTCTATCACGGATATCATCAATACAGTGAAGGTCCAACTTTCTCATATCTTCATTCAACACCTCGTCATAAGCGATAACTCTTTCTGATAAAATAGTCACTTCTACCGGAGACACAGCCTCAGAGCCATATACTAAAGAGAAGGGGTTGAATCCGGAAGTGGACCTTGGTGATGTTCGATATGCCCACATCACATTATGCAATTCATCCACCCAAGAGCCTTTGGATTCATCTATTCGTGTTTTCATCTGTTGCAGGATAATGCGGTTAATAACCTCTGTAAGTCCGTTCGTTTCTGGGTGCGCCACGGAAGTAAACCGTTGTTCAATACCATAATTCTCACACCATTCATTAACCCTCTTTCCAGTAAACTGCGTTCCGTTATCTGATACCAAAATCCTTGGAATTCCGAATCGACATACGATATATCTCCAAAGGAAACTGATAACTTCCTGTTCTCGGACTCGCGATACAGCCTCGACCTCTATCCACTTAGAAAAATGTTCCACAGCCACAATACATAATTTCTTTTGGCTAGGTGCCTTCGGAAATGGTCCTAAAATATCGATGCCCCACATATCGAAAGGGCATGTTGTCGGCAGAGGCTTCATACTAGCTCTTGGTACATGATGCACATTCGAGTGAAACTGACAAGCAGAACAAGTCTGAACAAAATTCACGCAATCTTTTACCAGCGTTGGCCAAAAATAACTGGCCCTCTTAAACTTATTCGCTAAGGATCGACCTGCTCAATGATCACCACAGTCCCCAGCGTGAACTTCTTCTATAACGGCCTTTGCCTGTACTGGGGACAAACATCGAAAATATGGGCCTCCGAATTCTTCTTATACAGCTTATCATCCACATAGACAAAATTCGTAGCTCTTTGCATAGTCCTTCGAGCCTCGCCTTCGTCGGTGGGCAATTCTCTCCTTACTAGATAATTTACGATAGCATCCTTCCACGATGGCTCGTCGATTACGGCATCCAATAAAGACCACGTCTCATTCGAAAGTTCCAAATTAGCCACCCCAGCTGTCTGTTTCTCCGCAGGACTGATAGAGGGCTGGTAGTGGATCATAGTTGTTATCTTTGACTCATCCGAGAGTTCTAAAATTGTCGCCGCCTTTGCAAGACCGTCTACACGAGTGTTTTCCTCCCTTGGGATATAGGTAAGCGTGAATATCTTATGATTTTTATCCGCCTCTTTCAGCTTTTCTAAATACCTCCATAAATGGTTCCCGTCGAGGGCGTAAGTATCTGCGAATTGGTTCACCACTAACTGCGAATTGGAATGAGCATGCAAACGAACGATTCCAATTTCCACTGCTAAATTAATGCCAAATATTAAGGCATCTTACTCGGCGACGTTGTTTGTCGCGGGAAAGCTCAACTTCACCGCATATTCATGTTCTTCACCAGACTTCATTTCCTTAAAATAAACACATATACTGGCTCGCCCGACAAAAAATGATCCATCCACAAAAGCATCCCAATACTCCTGAATACCCAATTCTTCTGACCGAGTCATCTCTATTATGAAATCCACCAACACCTGGGCCTTTAGTGCTCGCCTGGAGATATACTCTATTTGATACTGCCCTAATTCGATATTCCACTTTGCTAGTCTGCCAGAGGCATCAATCTTTGATAACACACTTCGGATAGGCTGATCTGTCAAAACCGCAATATGATGTCTTTGGATATAGTGTCTTAATTTCCGCGAGGCGACTATCAGAGCTATTACGAACTTCTCTAGATCAGTATATCGAGACTCCGCTCCCTGCAATTTCCTGCTCACATAATATATCGGTCTATGTCCCTTATCACTAAGTCTGACTAACGCGGCGCTCACTGCCTCTTTTGTCACTGTCAAATATAAACCCAACGGTTCCCCCAGTGATGGAGGAGACATAAACGGTGGTTTACTAAGATAGTTTTTCAAACTCTCAAAAGCCCTGCTACATTCGTCGTCCCAATACAAAAGATTCGTCTTACGCAAAACCTTAAAAAATGGCAAACTTCTCTCTGCAGATCGCGAAATGAAGCGATTCAATGAGGCTAATCTCCTAGTAAGCCTTTGAACTTCCCTAACAGTTTTCGGATGGGTAATTTCCTGGATAGCTGTTATATTGTCAGGATTCATCTCAATTCTTCTCTCAGATACCATAAAGCCGAGGAACTTGCCTCCTTTCACACAAAACGCACACTTAAGCGGATTCAATTTCATCCTATACTTTCTCAGTACCCCAAAACAATCATTCAAATACTGGATGTGGTTATCCCCATGTTTATCGGTCACATGATTTTGCCGGTTTTAGGTTTCCACACTAAACCTTGTGTTATTTACCTTTCTTCATTTACATTTGGTTGTCATCGCATCAATTCGATCCAACTTCGAATAACGGCAAATCTTTTCTTCTCCGGGAAGAGGGAATTTTCCGAACACCATCCTTAGAGTGGGAGGAGATGGATTACACTTGAGAACACGGCCGATTGGAATTTGACTCCCATGGTTCGGAAATTTTTCTTCAACCATGGTCCTGCAATCTCTAAAGAGAGGATAAGCGACTACATTGTTTGGATGAATGATTTCATTGGGATCGGGGATTAGAGTGAGATACAAGGAAGTCGGCCTGCGAGTCTCCCGGAGGAGAGGGTGCTCGAGAGATTTTTAGGGAAAAAGGGAAGATTCCAATGCGAGACCCATCTCTATCATTACCCGAGCCTATAAGGAAGAATGGGCTATATGCTGCCTACCTTGATTCTTTACGGATACACGATATTCCCCAACATGTAGTGGAGGATCGAATCTGGTTAGGTCGATTATAAAAGATGGAGTGGAGAATTAGATTCCAAGATCGGACAGGGTATCAAATAGGCCAACGCTCCAATATTTTAGCAGCCATCCGAGTGTACGGCAACGAGATCTGGATTTTTGCTCACGACGTAGCAATGCGCTGCATGGTGATTGAGGTTCAAACTCACACCAACTATTAATAATTCAAAGGACTTCACCTCAATAATATATATATATATACTTCCATTTCCACATATGGAGGAGAAGAGTGAGGATATGTGTGTTGCAGCGGTTGTCAGGGAGTACTGCATGTTGAGACATTCCACCCTCGAATACCAGGATCATGAAGGGGGGTAGAATAATGTGGCCTCTAAGAGATTGAGGGAAAATTAGCGAGAGAAACATGCGAAGGAGAAGGAGACACTGAAAATCGAGCATTACTGTGCTATGGAGGCTTTGATGCGTGCTCACTAAAGTGAGCTCACCGAGGCCTCAACTGTAATAGGAAAGGATCATGGTCTTCAACACTCCCAAAGAAAACTCCGTGACGAACTGAAATATAGGACGATTTAGTAGGATGAGGCTCGTGAAGAGACTAAAGCGGCGGTTGAGAAAGCCGCGAAGGCAAACGTTTAAGTTATTGTGGCCCTAAGAGATGAGAGGGCGACTTGGATACCAAAAACATGTCCATTAGGAGAACTGTCGATCCTCTTACTTTCTGTAACCCCGGACAAGGACGTATGGAAATATGCCCTTGTCCGGCTGAATGTCCTCCACACTTGGGCGCCCATGTCGCGGAACAATACGTTCCGCGGACAGGGGTTGTCCGACCTTTGTCCGCGGAACGTACTTTTCCTTTTATTTTTTTAAATTTTTTAAATTAATTTTTTTATTTTATTTATAAAACATAACTTTTAATAATTTAAATTAATAAATATATTAATATAAAATATTATAAAAATTATTATTTTATTTTGATAATATAAATATAAATTTTTTTATCAAATTAAACCATTTCGAAATATAGATATTAAAAATGAATACGAAATAATAAAAAAATATAATCGAAACATTGAAATATAATATATATAACAATGCAAATTAATAAATAGTGTTTAAACGTCGACATCGGCAAAATTAAAAAAAATTAAAATATAATATCTAATTGTTATGGTCCCTTTTTAGGGGGGTATCAACAGTCGTCCGGTTCGTTTAGCAAACGAACTCGGTTCTGATTTGCTTTTGTTGTGGAAGACGATTAAAAACTGGAAATAAACGATGACACGGCGATGTATAGTGGAAACCACAGGAATTGGGGTGAAAACCACTTGACTAAGAGTAGATTATACTCTTAGTCTGTTCACTAATCAAATAATTCATAACGAATACAACAGAAGCTTAATGAAAATGACAAGGAAAAGAAAGCAGTAAGAACTCCGGCAGGGTAACGACCTCTTCTTACGCGTCCAAAAAGTCCTGCTATTTCTGTCGTCGCGCCCTGTATTTATAGAGTTAACAGCGTGTGTAAATCACGCTCTGTAACCGCCTCTGACAGGTTTGTTAGAGGTTGTTATCGTGGGATGTAAAACGAGGTTGGGACCGAGGCGTGGTCTGCGTGATCGGGCCCGAAGTGTGGTAAACGTGTGGAGGCCCGAAGCGTGGAAAACGTGAGCCAGCAACCATTCGGACCGAACCAAAGAGCCAGTTACCATAAAACGCTTTATTTCGCCTAAGGTTATCTTCGGTCCTCTCGTTAAACATCGGGCCGCTTTTCCTTAGGTGTGCAAATGGGCTGCAAGAATTCGTTTCCACCATTTGGATTAGCCGAATAATTAATGGGTCTTGCCCATCACAAGGTACCCGGTCCTAAAGTTCACATCACTAGCCCCTCGGGTTTGATTGCCATCGTAGAGGTGATACAAGGCCGATCACATGATGTTTGCATATTCATGAGAACATGGGACCGTACCTGTAGGTAGTGAGCGTCCAGGGGACCGATCTTTCCCTTAGTGTGTAGGAGTTAATTGCGTTTAAAACTAAATAACGTATATTTAAGTTATTGTTTTATCTTTGTTACTCTTTAAATATTAATATCCCGATCTGCGCCTCTTCACATTCGATAGTTCAAGAGGCGTGATGAGTGCGCTTTGAACTATCACTGTCTTGGGCAGTATTACGTGGCGGCTCACCATTGGCTGGGAGATTGATATTTAAATCGGAATTTCGAGCACTGTTTCTCCTCATCGTCATTATCGCGAAGGAAAAACTGCTGAATTGACTCTCTGTGCCCTCAATCCATTTCACGTTCAACCCCTTTCAATCCACTTTCTCTAAGGTATACACTTATGGCTCCTCATAAAAATGCGATATCCTTCTTTGTCTGAGTTGGATATTGAGGATTTAGGTCTAAATTTTCGATTCCGGCACATTATTCTATCTGGAAGGGACGGGAAGATATTCCATGTTTCCTTCCAGCGGAAATGAATGTGCCAACATCTGCCATTCCGGTTAGTTACGCCTCTTTAAAGTGCGGGCTTCGTTTTCCGCTACATCCCTTTGTAGCGGCCGTGGTTAAAGAAATCCACTGCCCCACTTTTGCAATATTCCCGGGCAGTAATGTGTATATAGTAGCATTCATTTTTTACTGTCACCAACAAAATCGGGCCCTGACCCTAGAACATTTCTTTAACTTGTTCTTGGTAGGATCCCGAAAGGGGAAAGGTCTATTAGGCTACCGCAAGTTGTATTATATAGCGGTGCGCACCAAAGAGTGCGCTATTGTAGATAAAGAAGAGTCTCTCCATGCGTGGGAGGCCTGTTATGTGTGGATAAAAGTCCCCAAAAAGGATCTGTTGAAAGTATGGCCGCGCCTAACCCACCCACGCATAGGTCAGTTGGACCGAAGTAGGTTCAACCCCTCCCGTACGGACCGCAAATACGCTTGCGATGTTCCCCCCTCCAGAAGCATGCATTAGGCGAATAGATCTGCTTCGGGAGAGAAGATTAATAGAAATAGGTGTTGCGGGTAGGGCCAGAGCCCCAGCCCCGAAGGGGGTGTTTTCTAGTTCAGATCCATCAGAAGGATCGGGTATGAAGTAATGTTTTTAGTTTATACTTTCCTGATCCTTATGTATTTGTTTTGCATATTCGACTGAGACAATGCCTAGCTCCCGTTTCAAACGCATGGCAGCTGCTTCGGTCCGTCCTTCTGAAGGACAACGCAAAGCATCGGGCAACACTGAGGGGAGTGAATCAGCAACTGGGGGTACGCTGGTCCCTTCGGGGTCTGGGAACCCCCCGATCCAAACAACCGGCGCGGGCAAGTTGACCCTTCGCTGCACAGGGCAGCCTTCAACTGGAGAAGGGCCTGCGTTTCGGGTATTTGGAGTGGTAGAGGAGGTCATAAAGGCTCGGATTTGTTTTTTGAGCTTATCCAGCCTCTATTAAATCGGAAATACCTCCTTTATTAATACTAAAACTATTGCTTTATTGCTGCAGGGAGCCGATCCCGTGGAGAAGGTTCTCCCAGGTCCTCAGCTTAAGGTGAACGTCTCCCTGCCGCCGATCCCCTTAGGAAAAGGGAAAAAGGCGACCGAAGCGAAAGCCCCGCAGGAGCTGAAAAGGCTGAGAAGGGGGGATAGCGCTCCGGTCCCTACTAAGGGGATTGTTCTGAAGGAGCCTGCATCGAGCCCGAAGACTAACTCCGACTGGGGAGTTGCTCTGGGCTTGCTGGATAGGTTCAGCAAGTGGAGGAAGCTGACCTCCTGGAGTAGCGCTTTCCTGAAGGACTTCCGCCTTTACGGAGAGCAGAACCCATATAACGTCCAGGCGGACGTATCTGGGGAAGAGATTATGGAAGGCTTCCTCGACCTCACCACTAAGGTAATTTTTACTTAACATGAAGGCCCGAAGTATCATCTTTAGAAATGTGTTATCTTATGCAGATGTTTAGGAAAGCCTTAACAACTGCTATCACCGTGGAGAAGAACCAGGGTGGTAGTGTTGTATCCCAACAAGTCCATGATCAACTTGACCTTTCAAAAAGGCAAGTTGAGATCAAGTATGGTGAGTTGGTCACGGTACGGGAGGACCGTGGCCGACTGGACAATGAGTTGCTAAGATCCGTGACGGAGGTTTCGCTCTTAGCTGATAAAGTCTCTGAGCTGGAGAAGACAGAACAAACAGCTCAGGGGCAAATTGACGACCTAGAGGCCAAGCTGCGGGCCAAAGAAGAAGAAATCAATGAAGTCCAAGGTCGAGCCCAGGAAAAGAGGAATAAGTTGAACGAGCTTCTCCTTCGGGCCCAAGAAGAGAAGACGGCCTTGGAAGAGGAGTTGACATGGGCCCGCACTTCGACCGAAGGTTCGGTCCGGGAAGCGGTTCTGGGATTCGCTCGGTCCCCTTTGTTATTCGCTTTAGCGGATAACATACATGGGGTTTATATTGCCAAGTATTTGGATAACATGCGTGAGCAAGTTATTCAGCAGTTCGGGCTTTCCCTTTCGGACGAGCGATGGAAGATGATCGAGCCACTTGAAAAAGATGGCAAGTTTCAGGTTATTCCAACTTTGGAAGAACCTGTTCTGGAAGAAGACCCTTTCTTCTACCTCTTTGAAGAGATTGAGAGAGCGGTCAACCAAAAGGTGGCCGATCAGGAAGAAGAACTGAAGCAGCTTGCGGCCCGGACCGAACCGCAGGAGCCGGAGATTGAAGATAGAGAAGAATGGCAGATTAGCTAGATTTCTTTTGTACTTTGTATCTGTCTTACTTCTTATTTTCAATATAACTCTTTTCATTCAATTCTTATCCTTTTAATTGCCAGAACGAAGTAATATAACGAACTTCTCAATAAACTAATAAGTTTTATGTTAACGAAGTTGTTTTAACCACCAATTGTAAGATCGGGGACGCTTACAGGGAGTTAACCCTCGGTCCCAAACATTATGTTTGGTTTATTCATATCAATTTCGTTTGGATCGGTTCTTTTACATTGTGTGTGGGTCACTCTTATTCCGTCCTTGGAGCCAATACTTGATTGGATAGACGTAGTCTGCGTATAATATGAGTTTTTATGAGCTTCGGCCGAACCTTGGTTCTAATAAAGTCCCTTAGGTTTTTTTGGCTAAGCTTTGCTCATAATACGTCTTATAAGGACCGATCTTATATTTCGATGTGCTGACTACCATTCCTTTTGTCATAGCAGATTTCATAGGTACAAAGGGTCATTCCTAAAGACTGAATGTCGTTGAAGGGAGTGTTTTATTTCGTAATGAGTTCTGTTAGAATCACAACTCATCCATGGGGCTGGGCAAGTGCAGGAGCATCTGACTCGTCAGAGCGATCACTACAACTTGGGAGCCTTGCGGACAAGAAGCTTCGGTCACCAGTCCAGATTCGTCCTAAGCTACCCAACTTCAAGATCGGTCTATCATTCCATTAGAAATAGTTTGTATTTGTACTTACTTGTTTTCTACTTATGTTTAAGAGAATGTATTTCATTGAGTCAAACACATTAATCGAAGATTCACAAGAAATATCGCCTTAAATTCATGACATTCCAAGTTCGGGGGACCTCTATACCATCCAATGTTTCAAGTTTATACGCACCTGATTCCAATTTCTTTGATACTCGATACGGTCCCTCCCAATTTCTGTCCAGCTTTCCAACGTTCCTCTGCACTTTAATGCTTCTGAGGACGAGATCGCCTTCAAAGAATTCTCTTGGGAGGACTCGCTTGTTATGGGCCCGTTCCATATTCCGCTGATAAGCACGCATCCGTGCATAAATTGCATCTCTCTTTTCTTCGATCATCTCGAGGTCCAATAATCTACTTTCACCATTCATATGTTCATCGTATTGAGAGATCCGAGGTGATCGGATGGCAACCTCCACCGGGCTAACAGCTTCGGTCCCATACACCAATGAGAAAGGTGATTCCTGGGTTGTTGAGCAAGGTGTAGTTCGGTACGCCCATAGGACCTCATAGATGTGTTCGGGCCATTTACCTCCAAAATCTTCTAACTTGGTTTTCAATCCCTTCAGGATAACCTTGTTAGACACTTCCGTAAGTCCGTTAGTTTGGGGATGAGCCACCGATGAGAAATGCTGGGTGATGCCCAACTTGGTGCATAGATCTCGTATGCTCTTTCCGTGGAACTGAGTCCCATTATCAGATACGAGCGCTCGGGGAATCCCGAAGCGGCTCACGATATTTCGCCATATAAAGTGTCTGACCACTTTTTCTAAGATAATGGCTACGGCTTCTGCTTCGATCCACTTCGAATAATATTCCACCGCTACGATACAAAATTTTCTTTGCCCTATTGACCGAGGAAAAGGTCCGAGGATATAGATCCTCCATCTGTCAAACGGACAAGGCAATGGGGTAATCGATAATGGAGCCCTAGGCAATTGCGGGAGTAGAGCATGGTATTGGCATATGGCACAACGTTTAGTATATTGCTTGGCATCAGCAAGCAATGTTGGCCAAAAGTACCCAGCTCTGATAATGCGGTGGTATAAAGATCGAGCCCCTGAATGAATGCCGCATATCTCTTCATGAACATAAATCATGACGGCTTCAGTCTCAATAGGAGATAAGCAGCGCAGAAGCGGACCTTCAAAACTCTTTTTAAACAAGCGTCCATCGACTAATGTCAACCTCTTAGCCCGGACCTTTATTTTCCTGGCTTCAGACTTATCTTCAGGGAGATAGCCGTTCGAGAGGTATTTAATAAAGGAGTCCATCCAATTGGGTTCTCCTGGGGATTCAGTAGCATCAATATTCAAGCCCTGGAGTTCATGGCATAGAGCCCCGATCTCTTCAATAGACTGTTCGGTCACTGGAATCTCGACCGAAGGTCGGTCCTGAATATGGACCGAAATAGTGCTCGGCTCTATGTCAGGTATGCCCGAAGCCANTGCATCTGCTCCTGATCATTTCCAGGAGCGGGAGTTAAAGCTCTGGCCGGAGGGGGAGGAGTAGATCGATATCTAGGCCTCCTCGTTGTTACGCCACGCCTGATGATTTCTTCATCATCAGTACTATGCTCGTCCGGATCACTCTCGTATCCTCTGTTTTTGGGAACATGGCTTGAAACAGCCGGTGGTTCTGTTCCACTTCTCTCCGTCGCGCCCTGTATTTATAGAGTTAACAGCATGTGTAAATCACACTCTGTAACCGCCTCTGACATGTTTGTTAGAGGTTGTTATCGCGGGATGTAAAACGAGGTTGGGACCGAGGCGTGATCTGCGTGATCGGACCCGAAGTGTGGTAAACGTGTGGAGGCCCGAAGCGTGGAAAACGTGAGCCTGTAACCGTTCGAACCAAGGAGCCAGTTACCAGAAAACGTTTTATTTCGCCTAAGGTTATCTTCGGTCCTCTCGTTAAACATCGGGCCGCTTTTCCTTAGGTGTGCAAATGGGCTGCAAGAATTCGTTTCCACTATTTGAATTAACCCAATAATTAATAGGTCTTGCACATCGCAAGGTACCCGATCCTAAAATTCACATCACTAATGATAAATTAAATAATAAATATATAAAATTGATAAAATAGAAAAATTAAATTAAATTTGGAGAGAGAAGATCATGTTAATGAAAGATAAATAATTAATAATGTAGATGAGTTAGATGTTTTAGAAGTGCAAAGATAATATGATGTTCATGTGAGATAATGATGAAGTGTAGAAAGGATTTTGGGCACGGAGAAAATTACAGGCAACCTTAGGGCAAGGGAAGCTAAATGGTCGCAGCGGTTAAACCAGTGCCTCCAAATGACGATATGGGAATTCACGTGCACTCCCCTTCTTTCTTGGATTCAGCGGCATCAGTTAGCGATAATATGTATGTCCGGTACTTCTTCAAGGGTAGTGCACAAAGCCATACACTCTTGGATATGGCTCTGACATGGAGAGAAATAGAGAAGTTGGATCCTATACTCTCTAGAAAATTTGAGGCTTATTTCATGGCGAATAAGGTTGATTGCTCACAAGATCCATTCGGTACACTCCAATTCACAGGAGGATTTGGAGAGATAGTGCTTCTCGGAAAAATTAGAGATTGAGGAGGCTCCATCGCCTAAATCATATTCCAGAATGGATCCACTATTCCTGAGTCGGTGGTCCCTCTCTCGGCTATATCCTCAAGGTGTACTCCGAGATCTCTTCAAGCAACCCTCCGTTATATATTCTCGCAAGTGTACAAGGAGATTGAGAGCGTTTTGCCAAAATTCTTGTAGATTTCGATGCTGCCAATCCGCCGCAGCTAGTGAAGGGCAGGTTATGTCAATCGAGGAGGAATTAACATGCATCATCCTTCTATAATCATTACTAAGAAGCGGTCTAGCGAGGCCAGCAAAAGCTCTAAGCCTGCGAAGAAGACAAAATAGAGATAGCCCCTAGTCGCTCAAGCTCTCTTGTGTTGCTCTAAATACAGGTTCTTAAGCACAAGAAAAATGATTTAGAGTCTGAAATTTAGTTCAGATTGTTTATAGATATTTTAGGTCATTTCTATTCTAGATATTTATATAAAATAGATTCTCATTATATACCTACTATTGATAATAGTATAAGTTTTTTTGTGGGAACCATGAACTATCCATATTTTGGATAAATCATGTTAAATTTTAGTGTCTATCTTTTTATTATATTTGTATTGTCGATATCTCGATTTCATACTTTTTTTGTGCGCCCAACAAGTGATATCGAAAATAGATTCAATATTTATATCAAATTATCGTACAATATGTGGTTGCCATTAAGTTGAGATTTGATTATAAAGGATAGGTTTAGGTTAGAATTTACTTTAGAGACCAATGTGTTAAATTTGTTGTAATGGGCCTCGTTATTGGTCATTACACCAATTGCGATTCAGCTAATGGGTAGGTATCCTGGGCCCAAGTATATAACTTCCATCTGTATCGTCTTGATCCTCACAATCAGCCATCTGAAGCCCTTGTCGTAAAATTCAAGAACAGCTTCAGATTTTCTGCTAGACTTTGCTATTTTGTTTCGCTTTCGGTAAAATTGGTGCTGCAGGTAACCATATAATTGCGAAGCCTCCAAGAAAAGTTTGCGTTCATGCATTGAGTAGAAGTGTGCCAATGAGATCATCCCCGCTGTGAATGATAACCCGCGAAGAAAATATCTATATTAGGTACATTGGGTGCTCAGTAGTGTTTTGTGAAATCTGCCACTTTAAAAGTATGTTTTTTCAATTTGAGGTGACGATCAAATTGATGTGTATTGGGCATCTGAATTACAGTGTTGAATCTGGTAAACCAATAATGGTTTTTCTTTTTGGATCATTATTTTTCTTTTTTTGAACGGTGTTTTCACTGGATTTATTATTTTATTAGGCTTTGGGCATAGGACAACCTGCTGCAGTGAGCCATATTAAATAATCAAGATCATTTGCTGCCATTTTCACTGATGAATCAGCAGACTCGGATAACTGAATTTTCTGGTTGCACACAAAGAGCTATTTCCTTGGCAGATCCTTTCAAATTGTTGTTAGTGCATTTCTCATGTGTGATGGGGTTAACTTTCGGTTTTTGGGTGGCGTTTAATATTTTCTCAATTTCTCTTATCCATGATCCAGCAAAAACAATCAGTATAGTTTGGGTATGTAAACCTCCATACCTTTCGTCTTCAGTTTTTATGGAGAATTATGTGAAATGTGTATGTTTTTGTTCATCCAGGCTGTTGAGTCGCTAATTGTCATCTTGGTGTACAGTTATTTTCGCAAAGATCCTGATCAGTGCTCAGTAATTTTAGCCTTTTAATACTGATGACACATATATGTTCTGATTGATGGACCTTTTCTGTAGTTGTTTTGTTATTTTACCTGTTTTATGTCAACAGTACGCAAGAGCCATAGCCAGAGGTTTCTTGAGTCTCCCTGCTGGTTAGTTCCTGGAAATAAATTTCAGAACTCTTATTTTTTGTTTCTAATGGAAATTTTATCACAATAAATCCGACACTTGGGTGTTCGACCCTCTAACCACATGCGCTACTTAATATGGATCATTTATTGCTAATTTTCAGGGGCTATAGTGAATGGATTTGGAGCCATTGTATTGGGTGCACCTCTAGGAATTCAGTATGCCATTGACTATTCCATTTGAGTAAATGGTGTTATTATGAAAACAGTGGTGCCTTAGACAACCATTTTTCGATTTGTTCTGTTTAACTAAAGAAGGGTTTGCAAAGTGTCCGTTTTCATCTATGAAGTAATCAAAAGAAGTTTTATGATATCAAAAGATGCATTTATATTATGGTATCTAGAGATCAATCATTGGTTAACATTTTTTAAATTGCAGGCAGTGTACGAAAACACTTCACTGGTCTCTTTTGATGTCTACTTTCACGGTGCATGATCTTATATATGGCTTAATTTCCAACCATTTACCCTCTGAATATGTAACGTCTGCACAGTACTGACATTTAATTAGCAGGCTGTCCCGGCAGCTTCTGTCTATGGGTCATCTTGGAGTGACTGGATTCAAATTTTTTCTCAATCAAAGTACATTTAATCTCCAGATTCAGCATTATTTATTGATGGACAGACTTTGTGATATTTTTCATTTTTAGGCCAATTGGATCTACTGATTTCATGATCTGTTTACCTGCACATGGAGCTGTCATCGGTGCTTGGTTTGGCGCTTGGCCTATGCCCCTTGACTGGGAAAGACCCTGGCAGGTATGGAATAAACCCTTAAAACCATTTCCATTCTCCTTTTGTCTAACCACAGCTAGGTTACTGTTTTGCCTATTTTGCAAAATAGATCTCATTCTTTACATGCTTATTAAATTTCACTACTTTGAAGTGTTATATGATGCTCTGATCACATGAAGATTGATCAAAGGTTCATATCTTAGTTGTTTGAGAATCATGTTGTATGCAGGAGTGGCCTATCTGCGTGACTTACGGAGCTGTTATTGGTTATGGAATTGGAAATGTCGTATCATTCATACTCTCAGTATCTCATAGCTGGAATAAGCGTCTGAAGAGGGAATAGATTTGGGATTTAATTCTCCATTAACTCATTAGGTGCTTCAACTTTGGTTCTGTCGTTTGCTTGATTAGCAGCGTGTGCAAAAGGTTAGATACTATATAGTTATAATATTTTAAGCGAGTGTTATAGGACTGTATCGGGTAGTATGTGCAGTTTTACCATTAACATATCTTGATATATTTTAAAATTTTATATTCTTCAAAGTTCAAACAAATATATCGCTAGTTTCCTTGTATACTAGCAATATTTGTTATATCGTCTGCATACCTTGGTATACTAGTGCAGAACTATGCTCTACGGGTATGTAATTCCCGCATCTAATTTGCACCATGTATCCATCCACATACTAATTTTGGAAAAATACAAACTTATCACTAGATGACATAGAATGAAGATAATGTCACACACCAGATGAATTATCAAATTTTCTTATTTGTGACATGCCATACAAGGAAATATATCTCATAATATAAGGTTTAAACTATCATGAAACAAAATGGCTTCTTTCTTTTATTATTCATCTTTCTTTTAAATTTCAAATTTTTGTTGTTTAGTAACTATGTATACCTATGTTATGTATCAACACACTATTTAAATTAGATAGACAAAAGAAGAGAAGTCAAAGTGAACTAACAATACATGTTCAACGCACAAAATGCATGCTTCTTCTCTTCTAAATTGTTGAACCTTTTCTATTTCATACTCATCATATGAAACACCTGTCAACAAGCACTATTGGCAGAGTTACAGATTAGTTATAAGATAAAGAGCAAGTCAACCACAATATTTAATCAAACAAAAAATAACTTATGTTCATTACCACTTTTTAGGAATGAACATCCTTGTTCATTTTCTCTTTCCTACATGATTTAATAGCACCAAGAGTAGAAGTTCCAGAACTAACAAACTTCCACTCAGAATTGGACAAGAGGCAATCTAACATAAAAAACGTTGTGTCTCAAGCTAGTATCGCTTTTTGGTACTTTCCATCGCTAGAGTGCATCCACTACTTCTACTCCTCAAGTTGTTTATGACTTTATGTTCAAAACGCTTAAAATCAGCAAGTTAACAATTAACACATGATACTGGCAGACAACAGCATGAAATACCAGATCGTTTTTAACATAGCATGCTCCAAAAATAACAAAATAATACTCATATGAAAGTCAAGTCATAGTTCTAGAAACTGATGCAACTTCACCAGAGCACTCTATCGTAACATAAGAATTAGAACAACAGAAAACTACCTGCCACCGTTTCTACAAAATTACGAAATGTTCTCGGTTTGATAAAAATAGCATAACTTTCAAACAAATTCTCTCCAATCCTATTCAAACACTTGCTGTTAGTCTTCCACCAAACTTTGTTAGAACATTTATTTTCCTTTATTTTTTTATCATAGACTCTTTGTTATATTCTTTAGCTAACTCCTCACAATTTATATACATGAATTCTAAAATCATGGATCATTTATCTTAAACTAATTAAAAAACACACTTATTACATATAATAATACAAGTTTAATATGTTACCTTTTATATTAATTATTTTAAATTTATACACATTAAATTGGATAATTGAACTTATATCATCGCACCTCATACCACCGCATTCATTTCCTTGAACCAAATTATATTAATATCATAGTTTGTATTTGGGTGGCACACAAATTTGGTTATCGTAGTTTCCTATTTATGACAATTTTGATCCTCATACTTTTGTCATTGTGCAAATTAAGTCTATATACTTTATGTCTGACAAAAATTGATCCTCTTACTTTGCAACACTTGGCAAAACTGGTCCTACAAGTTGTATGTGTGTGGCAAATTTGGTCCATAAAGTTTGTTTGTGTCAATGAAGTCTTTGAACATTGGTAATGTCATATTTGGTCATCGTAATTTGATAAATTTGGCAAATTTGGTCCCTTTTCGGATCGATATCACAAACCGATTGAAACCCTTTTCAGAAAGATAGTCACACCCCAAAAATTGAATAAAATGACCTACCTTCGCGGCTTCGCCTGAGCAAGCAAGGCGGCTTCGCCGGAGCAAACAAGGAATCCGACAAAAACGCATAGATAGGGTTTTTGAATTGAAGCCGAGAGAAACACATAGACAGAGTTCTTGAATTATCGTCTAACTTAAAAAGACCAATTTTGCCTATTTTTAAAAACTACGGGGACCAATTTTGCCACTGCGTGTAAACTACGTGGACCGCTTTTGTTCGATTTAATTTTGAGTACTAAATATCAGGATGAATTAAATCGATTAAACTATGGGGAATAATTTTGCCAAATGTCTAAAACTACGAAGATGAATAGTGAAAATTTTACAAAGTTCAGATATTGAAAACGTCACAAATAAACTGAGGATTAAATTTGCCAAAGTCATCAAAGTACAATGACCAAGGCCGCAATTTTCTTGTTTTTTTTATATATATAAGAAAAGTCCAATAATTAATTTGATATATTATTAATCAATTTGATATAAGAAAAATCAATTTGAGTCATTTGAATCAAACAAATCCAAATTAAATTTTTCAAATTTAGTATATTATTAATTTTGATCCAAATTAGTAAGACACCCTTAACCTCAAATAATATAATAATAAATATTTAAATTAAGTCTCATCATTTATAAACAAGTCGTTAAATTACAAAAAAAATTTGGACTATATACTAAATATATTTTTTGATAAAATTAATGAAATTTTGTCGAAATCACAACTCAAATTTCCAAAGCAAATTTATGTATATCGGTTGATACATAATATACCGGATGTTATCTGATCTCGTCTAAAAGCATTTTAGAGCGTTTGTTTATAATCAGTCAATTTCTTTTATAATCTTGCATTTAATTATTGTGGGGACACGAGCGATATACGAGGTTGGACCAACAATGTGTGAGCTTACGTCCTCGGGAGAGCATAGCTCTACCTTGGTTTTCACTATAATAATCAAAGAATACAAATACAAATACAAATGAGAGATGATGACAATCCGAATGAAAACAGTTCGAAAAATGATCAATTCCACTCCGTCGTGCCCAAGGCGACCAAATCTCACGAATTAAGGTGTTGGCCGCGACTTTTGGACAAAAACTCGCGAATGGTGCCAAAATTCGTGAGTCACGGTGCCCAAGAGACGAAAACTCGCGACTCCGGGGTCAAGGAGGCGAAAACTCACGAGTTAGGGGTCCAGGCGACGAAATCTCGCGAATACAGCAATGAATACATGCTCTCGCGACTTTTTATGCAAAAAGTTGCGAGTTTGGGAGTTGATTAGGTGGTCTCAATAAAAGTCGCGAGCGTAGCATAAAGTCGCGAATCCTGGGCCTTGGGAAGCGTGCCAAAAGTATGAACCACTTTATGGGGCCTATGATCTTGTATTTATAGAAAAACTCGGCTCAATAAGTTAACTTAAGGTCCAAAAGCTCAGTCCTAATCAAATTAGTCCAACTTACTTAGAAAATACCCAATGAAACAGGAATAAGTGTCACAGCGTACCGGAACTTCGAAAATGCTCCCCGGTCGAACATTAATAACACGTAATACCGAGAAAATACACGGGAATACTCTTTTACCAGTTCATCGTCTCCAAATGCTTAGGAGGTAGCCAAAAATATCGCCTAAGGTCGCCATCGAGCTCTCCGAGTGCCAAATTACGAAAATACCCCTGACATCATTTCCGATCGAAATTATCCAAAACAGCTCAAAACACCATTAGAATTCTCATACGGGGGCCCATCATGCCCAAATTACGTGACTACCCCCAAAATCACAATACTCAATAAATATAATAAAATATCAAAAATATCATTTAGCCACGTCAGACGAGTCCAGGGGGTATTATAATTACGTAAATAACCCCGGGAATATCAATAGTCCCATGGTTTGCAGATTCAAATTTGAGTCGTAAATCACATTATGTCGAAATCGTCTAGAAGTCTAGTACTTGTTCATAAACTTTTTAAGAAACCCATGAGTAAGGCCGAAATCGTCTTTTTCGCTGACATTAATGGTGTCAGATTTCAAGTTCAATCGAGAATTTCACGACTTTTCAACTTGGAGGGTGTGCTTTTACACATATCTCTCTTTACTTTGCGCACCGACGCGTTTCGTTATACACTGAAATTCTGCTGCACCGCTTCGATTCGTTAATATTACGCAATTGAACTTAGAAAATATTTTTTAACTGTCTATCAAGAGGCTTCAATTTCAGCGTGGAACTATCACTTTTTGCTTCATCAAAATCCAGCTCTTCACAACTTAGGGGGCCCGTCAGACTCTTCAACTTCGCAATTCAATCTTGTTCCGTCGTGATTGTTACTCTGCGACCTCGACCTCATATATATTTTTCATGCATAAGATATCCCCATGTTCGAACAAAAACATCACTTTCTCACTTTCGCTAGGAAGTTCGTACATACTCCTTTGTCATTCTCACTATTTCGGGGCAACTATTTTATGCTTACGGTCGATCATGTGCATCTTTTATGTTCAACTCAAATACCGGTTACTTGTAAAGACTATCGTCTATATAGCATGCTTGCTTTCTTAGTAAGGGGTCGTTGAAATAAACAAGGTCATGTGTTTAAACATGAAGAGTAATATTTGAATTTGAGGTCGAGTTCTCAACTTTGAGGCGAAATGATGACTTATTGTCTTTTTTAGATACAATCTAATCTCATAAAAAACAAAGTGTCTCTAGCTGACATCTAAGTATAGAAAGTAGGGCTCAACTGAATAATAGCTTTGGCGGTCATCGAATATTATGTAGGGGGACATACCGATCGAGGTAGGGTCGTTACCTTCCCTCTATTCCTACTTCCCATATATATTATCTAAGAATTAAGATTTTTTCTGAAGCAAGTCTTTATTGCGGGGAGAGTTTCGCCTCGGAAGACATTAGCTGAACTCTATGAGTTATAAGAAAAGAAAACCGAGAAGCCATGACTGGGAATCATATAGGGAACAACATGAAACTAGAGCAATAACGTAAAATTGCCTTATGAGAAAGCCAATAACCGTTATATTTTCATATTCTCAATTTTAATACCTCATATGTTTCATTTGATAAAATAAGTCTTTAGTTTTGCAACTTGATCAAGCCTAATGGTTGCTGCTATATTCGGATTATCTCGGGTAATAAAATCCACGTGATCAATAAAACGAATTTGTGACATCTCCGATGGTAAATAGGATAATCTATGTCATGCACATAATAATTCTCTAGACTTTATGGTCATAAATAACGACATACATGTTATACGTCAAAGTGCTGATCCTTGCAATCATAAATAATGAACCCACCCATAAAGCACCCATAGTCATTTCAACATATGTCAAAAGGGTATAGACTTTTCGGAGATAATTACATGATCACTTTCATATGGATTATGGGTAGGAATCTCTGATCGTAAATAAGACGACAGTGCATGCTATAAAATATCTCTATGATTCCTTAGATCATAACATAGGTTTCCTTACTAAAAATAATGGAATTACCATTGACTGCTGCAACCGCATTTAAGAGAATGGGTTTCCTAATACGTCTATACAAGTTTCTTGGTTCTCTCACTTGTAAACCATAAGTGCACGATGCTCACGAGTCAAATACTGGACATGCCGATCATAAAAATAAAAATGCAGACTTATCCACTTAATAAAGATTCAGCATGTTCATCGCCCTTGCTTCTATTTCTTTGACTCGTCCATTTATTCTCCAGAGAATGGGTGGGGGACACAACATTGTTCGAGACAGAGATACCCCTTCTTGTGAGTTGGTTTTACCAACTAATCAAATGACTATTATGTGTCATTGATGAGACAAATGTTTTTCTTTACATCTATCCGAAACAAATCTACTTCGTATGCCATTCTACAATCTTTCTCGAGAATTTTTTAATGTATAAATATTCTCTTCACCAATAAGCAAATTATCATGTCATAAGCTATCAAAGCTACCATCAATGAGACATATAAATCATCAAATAGACAAATATCAGTGCCATTAAATATCCTTATATGACAAACATTATTTTCAGAATATTCCTTGTTGTGTGCCACTTCTTCGATCACTTTGATTACAACTGGGAGTCCCCGATCGTAATAAAATTTAGTTGAATTTATACCATAGGGCGAATATTTGGCCATTCTTATCATTTTATTCGGATTAAATCTATGAACACGATCCATCGGCAAGTAAATGCATATGCAGATGATTAAGCCTAAATGACGGATTTTCCAGTTAATAGTCCCTTTTTTAGGGGTATCACTTTAAAATTTCTGTAATAAATGAGAGTGCCCGATCATAACTAACGAGAATTGACACCATAAGACCATCACTTGGTCAATTTGACAGTAAATGAAAATACGCCTTCATAAATAATGAAATCTGTGCTATATGACTGTAACTTGGTCAATTTAACGAATGAAGTCGAGGCTTCATAATTTCTCCAATAATAAACACTCTTCTCCTGATAGTAAATAACTTAGTATTCCTTGTCATATAAATTTTTTTTATTTCTTTTCAATTTTTCCCTGATCGCTTTAAGAAAAGTCTGACTCCGGATAATCTGGATCGAGAAGTTAACTTCCGAAATAATAATAACTTTTCATATGATTAAGTTTCCGATTAAAGATACATAATCTTTCAACATGATTTGAATCCTAGAAATCCGCCGAAGCGGGTAAGGATGTCAGATAGTCATACAAATAATTTTTTCGATAATTCCAAGTATGGGTAAGAGTCCCCAGTAATCATAACATTTTATGGAATGCAAACCATAAGGCGAATATTTTGCCATTTTGATCGTTTACTTAAGTGAAAACCATAAATACGATCACAAAACTCATACCGGCCATTCCAATCGCAATTGAAAATATGTGATCTTTTAGCAGAATTTGTCCCTCTGGGATGATAGGTAAACCGATCATGTAACAATGTGGTTTCATAAATTCTTTCTCCGGCAATAAATAACAAGATTTCTCCCAGGATAATCTGCCACGAATTTCGTGAACAAGGATGTCTCTATCGCACAAACGACTTTTAGTATTACTCCTAGAAATATGTTCTTGACGAACTTGCATTCTCGCTGAGTATAAATTTGCACTCGAGATTATCTTACTCATAACGACAATTGCATATTTGTTTGCACGTTCTCTTCGGGCATAAACTTTCACTGTGGCTATCACACTTTCCCATCAGCATTGCACCGTGGTCATGACGGCATAAACTTGAACCGCGGCATCACACTGTCCATCGGCATTGCATTGTGGTCATCACGGTATAAACTTGCACTGTGGCATCACACTATCCCATCGGCATTGCACCGTGGTCATCATGGTATAAACTTGCACCGCGGCATCATAGTGTCTCATCGGCATTGCACCATGGTCATCACGGTATAGACTTGCATAGCGACATCACACTGTCCCATGGGCATTGCACCGTGGTCATCACGGTTTATAATAGATTGTTTGGGCAGGCACCCTGGAATTTTCTTCCTGGAGAATCTAACATAATTTATGTTTGAACATAGCTCCAATCCCGCATGCCCCAGTTTTCCAATCGGATGCTCTTGATGTTTCTCGTTTTGTGAGAGGTCTGCATTTGATGCTAAACTTGATCCACAAGCATAAAACTCTTACCGATCATTATAATGTGATTTTTCCACGTAGCTCCACACTATCATGCATCACCAAACCAATTCCCTATAAGGCTAGGAATTGATGAGTATTATTTGAATGTCTTTCATACTATTAGAGATTTGCATTGATTCTTCACTCGTTGTGCAGGTTGCCTGACATTTTTTATATGCTTTCAACCTTTTGGCTTCTAAAAATTTATGAACTTTTAATCATAGTTGTATTGCAAAACTCCCCGACCTTCAGTTACCGGACGGAGACAAATGCTTCCAATGCTTCACTTACAGTAGTTGCACTTTGTCATAGACTTGTTGGATTTGCTTTATTTCAAAGCAATGTATTTTTTGTTGTAGGTTCAGTTGAACATGATCAGGCTGTCGATTCCCTGTAGGGATAGGAAAAGGAATGATTTCTTTTGATGCTTCTCGTGTTGTGGGAGGTCTTCATTTGAATATGGACTTGTTGAGTAGTTGCCTCTTATTGTGAGCGCTTCTCTAAAAGTTGTATTATATTATGCTTTTGCCTCGTAGCTCGGCTTCGACATACATTGCCTAACTAGTTCCCTTCAAGCATAGAATTTAATCAGAATGCTACTTTCTATGCTCCTCACAATGCAAGACGTACATCACTTGTTGATATCAGAAGAGGTCTATTTTGATGCTTGTCTATTTCTTAGACTCATACCTTTTGCTTTCAATGTAATTTGAAATGCATTGATTTGTTTCTTAATCCTGCTGCATACCAGCAAGTTACCCAAAACAATCTGCAATAAAATATTTCTAGAGGTATCTTGTATCTTTTTCTTTATGTTATATGTAATAAATTGATTACATGTTTGTTTTCCCCATTTTTTTATAGGTATAGCCATTCATAGAATGCATCAAGCTTCCAGTTCACAAAGTCTATCCATGAAAAATTACCAACAAGAAATCGTACTAATGCAAAGATGCCTCAACCTACAACAACTACTACTGATAAACGAATTGAACAAGAGCCCTTCGTAATTCAGATTCAATATAAATCAACACTATAGTTTTATCAACTTAAGATTTCACTAGATCAAATACGCATAATGATATGATTTTGTGGTCTTTTAGGTTCGGATCGTGAGCTCAATGGGTGCAAATGTTTGTTGTGCAAGAGAGATTTTGTCTTTTAGCCTTGAAGGTCATGTCTCTCTGCATGATGTTCTACCATTGTGTCCCAATACATTTTAGTAACAATGTTAATCACTCCAACTGACAAAGCATGTAACCCTCCTTGTGTTTCTTGTACACTAAATGAGAGTTAGCCTCATGTGCCTATATCCTAATTTTATCTTGAATGAAATTTGAATCTAATGGGTCTATCTATCTAGCCTCAATTAAAATTCAAATGTTCCTTAAAACATCCTATCAAACGGAATGCAACACACCTATAGTTTGTTTAGTAGTACACGCAAACAATAAAGTAACTTTACACATTCCTCCAAATTTAAGTTTCAATGTCATTCATTGTGCAAAATAGATTTTGCCAAGTGATTTATGAATCCACTTGCAACATGGATGTCCTCATAATGCACACTAATAATTGCAAGGAAAAATGGATTATCAAGACACATGGATGAATTAGGTCACAATAAACAAGAAAATACGTATGGATATAATATAGAAAAAAAAGATGAAAACTACTATTCTAATATATTTCTGCCAATTTTTAACTCCACCAAAACAAATGTGTTCTATATGGGATTGAAGCTGCATAAACAAGTAAGCTAGTTATGCATCTATTTACCACCCAATGAGTTTTTATCATCAAGGCTACAATAAAACATTATATTTTTTGAAAACGCATCAATAAAATGGAGTCATAGCAACATTCAATTCAATTTTCACATACATGATTTCATCCAAATATTTCATTATCTCCTGAAAGTCACATTGATCTCAATGCTAGCACCAATGATTCAATGATTTCCCATCGGCTTCAATTGTTCCAAAGAATTGTAGCAGTTGGTAGATAACTAAGCATTAGGAACAAATCTCACACAAAAAAATGATTCATCAACATTCATAGTGTTACGACTCAGGGTAATATTCTATTAACAACCTTCTTTCATGTAGGTAAACTAGTTAGCAAGGATGACCCTTCAGCATGATCCATTAGGATCATGCAAGTATAACTCTTTTGTATGATTAAATTAGGATAAGTTAGGAGAAGGATACTACTATAAGATATCACTTTTGTATGATGGATGGACATTCTTAATATTTCAAAATTTCTTTCTTCTTCCCCAATTTCTTCTTGTATGATCCTATGCTCCCCTCTCTTAATTCCCTTCACCTTTAATGTCTTAACAAGTGGTATCGAAGCTCAACGCCAAACTAGGCCGAAAAATAAAAATAAATCAAGCTCAACACCATCAATCTCTCAAAAGCTAATGAAGATATAGATTTGTTAGAAACCTACATGCCGAATCTAGAGATACCTCAGCAAAGGTTCCAAAATCAACTGGATAAACTCAGATGGATTTTCGTGCTTCGGTCCAAGCTATGGAGACACGTATAGGGCGAAGTATTAGAGAGTCCAATGATTCGGTACATACCCAACTCATGGTGTTAGCGCAACAGATGCATACACTCATGGAGCATAAGAGTATTTTGGACAAAGTAACACTCCCTGGTACGAGCTACCCACAAGATAGCATATCCCAAGATAACACACCTCTCCCTCAGTAATGGAACAGATTGAGCTGCATTTTTTTGATGGAACAGATTCAAGGGGATGGTTAAGAGGGATAACACAATATTTATAGTAATGTGCTATATTCGAAAAGAGAATGGATCGTTTAGGGGTATCGCGCCACATCCTCATCCTCATCCTCTTATTGGGATCTCTTTATTAAAGCTCTACAATATTGATCTAGTTTTAAAATATTTTTGGTATTTTTGATCAGTCAATTTACTTTTTTTTTTTGATGTTGTTAAGACAGAAAGAATTACGAGGTTGGGCCCACAATGTGTGAGCTTACGTCCTCGGGAGAGCGAAGCTCTACCTGGGTGTTTCACTATAATAAAGTACAACATTACAAAATATGGTCAATTCAATCAAATAAATGATATAGACTCGATCTGGGGGAAGAAATGAGCTCGATAATAACGATCGGGATGAAATCGTTGAATCATTATTCATTGAAGATTTTACTGTTCATGCCGGAGTACTGTTCATCGACGGATTTACTATTCATCCTGAAGTACTATTCATCGCAGATTTCACTATTCACGATGGAGTTACTGTTTATTGCAGATTCACTATTCACCGCCGGAGTTACTGTTTTGTCGCAGATTTACTATTCATCGCGGATATCACTATTCATCCCGGAGTTACTATTTTATCGTGGATTTACTATTCACCGCCGGAGTTACTGTTTTGTCGCGGATTTACTATTCATCGTAGGAGTTACTGTATTATCGTGGATTTACTATTCATCGCAAATTTCACTATTCACTGCCGGAGTTACCGTTTTGTCGCGGATTTACTATTCATCGCGGATTTCACTGTTCATCCCGGAGTTACTATCTTATCTCGGATTTACTATTCACGCCGGAGTACTGTTTTATCGCGAATTTACTATTCATCGCGAATTTCACTATTCACTGCCGGAGTCACTGTTTTGTCGCGGATACTATTCATCGCGGATTTCACTATTCACCGCCGGAGGTGTTGTTTTATCGCGGATTACTATTCACCGTCGGAGGTACTGTTTATCGCCGATCCACTATTCACCGCCGGAGTTACTGTTCATCGCGGATTTTAGGACTTGGCTGATTTCAGGAATTCCAACTTCGAGTTTTTTTTCTCAATTCATCTCCCATTTCGAACCCTTTTCAAGTGATAATGGACTTGTATTTATAAAGAATTCAAACTAGTAATTCACCTATTGGTTAAAAGCCCAATCTTATCCAGTCTGGCCCGATTTAGCCCAATTTGCACAAAAACACCCGGTTTCAACCGAATATCTATCGTAATGTCCCCGATTACTCGCAATGCCTCTCGATCGGCTCGTAACTTGCGGAAATAAGCCGAAATACACTTGGCAGAGATCTATCTCAACAATACTCATCAGACATCCAAATTATCACGTAATATTTGCCATAACATCTTCTGGACACCAAATTACGAAAATGCCCCTAACGACACTCCAACTCGGAATTATACAATAATACTCGTGACTCCTCCGGAAACTTTCTATGCGGCCTCCGGATGCCCAAAACAAGTAAGAATACCTCACATTACAGAAAATACCGTAGTGGGTGTACGCATCGGACCCTGTACGTCCAAATTACGAAAATACATCCGTCGCCATTTCAACCACAAATCACCTCAAAATACCGAAAATACCATAGTGATCGTACCGATCAGACCCGGGAGTGTCCAAATTACGAAAATACCCTTGGCATCATTTCAGACCGAAATCATCCAAAACTGCTCCAAACACCATCAGAATCCTCATTTGTGGGCCTTTTAATCACGTCAGACGAGCCTAGGGGTATCATAATTACCTAAGTAACCCCGGGCAATATCAAATATATTTTTTATTTAACTCATCCCTGATGTGTTTTATCGGACTACATGGGTATGAAACAAGAAGGCTCTCTAACAGTCTATTTAGACCTATACGATGAATTACATTGCCATGTTGTTTTACATCCACATTTCACCATAGAGAATTTAATGGCAATACTTATTGGAGGACTTAAGGAAGAACATCGTACAACAACGAGCTTCTCCGATTTACAATCTGAAGAAGACATAATCGATTTCGTAAAAGGGAAGGATGAGGAGTTCTCGACCTTATAAAAAATCTCCCAAGACAGATGCCCACTAGGAATTTACAGACATCACACGGACAAGGCTCATCAACACACTTCCGACAGTCTAAAATACATCGCCATCATATACCCGTCGAACTAGTTCGTGAAAGACTTGAAAAAAGGTTATGCATTAAGTGTGGCTTGCCATATTATAAGGATCAATACTGTTCTATTAAGCAATTATACCTGATTGTCGGTGATGAAGATAAAGAGGATTACTAATAAGACTCCATCAGAATTTTGGAGAAACCGACGAATGACGTTTTGAACGTTATGCATGGAGAGTCCACCGAGAATCATTTCCACCTTCGGGTCAAGCATGTCTCTAGGGATATACGTATATTGATCGACAATGGCAGCACCACTATCTTCTTGGACAGGCAATTCGTTGCATCACTCAATATCATTAATGAAGAAGTGACACCTCTATCAGTGGCATTAACTTTGGTGTTTATACTTTGTGCCCATCCGGTATGACGTTGTCGAGATCAATTTTGAATGCAAATGAGGTCAATTTTCATCTCTGCCTCCCTAATGGGTGGTTGCAGGGTAGCTCATATGAGAATACATTTTCCATGAATGCAATGCAACCAAATATGGTGTTCATTTGATAATTTCATATGTCAATGATTAAGGTCCTACAGTTTAGACTTTAGATGACCATAGCGATGGTGCTAGAGTTTTGGCAATATACCTCGTACAAGTCGGAAACGAAAGTCATCTGGAGGCCATGCAATAATATTAATGAACTAATGATATAGAAAGGGTTTTGTTGTGGCGCTTCAAGCAAATTTGATATTATTTTCCAAAATAAAAAATGTGCTGAATAGTAGTCAAGAATAGCATCTATTAAGAAGTTGCAAGAGCACAATCGCAGCAGAATCTTTTGCTTTCTTGACGCTGGGCATTGCTTCCCCAATACATTCATCGGTCCATCCTCTATCACATGTGTTAATACGAACAGAAAATGTGAATCTCTTGGCATGAGCAGGGCCTCCTTCATGTACGCACCTGTGACACAACACAATTAACTAAAAAATGCTTCACAAATGCAGAAGCCCAAGAATGATCATACTTGTAGGATGGCATCGGCCAGTTCCGGCGCAAACATATGTCATTCAAAGTCTGCCGGGTGAAGTTTTGGCTGCTTCCATTCTGTTTTTCTTTCCCATCATTCTCTTCTTTTTCTTTGGCTTTGGCGCTCTCCTTCTCCTTTAATGCAATGAGAGCATTCCGAGCTGCTAGCTTCTGAGCCATCTTCTTCTGGGGGTTGTGTGCTATGCCAACCTGCACACCTTCGACGAATACTTCGACGGTTGCTAGGTTCCCGATTCGGGTTGCTTTATATTCTAGTCCTTCAGCTTCGTGTTGGCATCTTTCTTGTAGTTCCCGCACAGGATGCATTGGGAGCGTTTCGGGTGTCACCATAGGGTTCAACAGAGGTTGGAACACCTGAGCAGAGCACGGTTTTTTGTACACATTAAATCAAGAAGATCAAACTGTAATTCCATTGAAATCTAACCTTCCATACAGCCCCTGTATTACATCCACTATCAAGGAAGACAGCCCCAGCAATTGATTCCACGATATCTCCAAGAACCTTGGGGGCTTTGCAATCACCCAAACCAAATGAGTTAACCCCGGGTTCTGAAAGTTCTTTGTGCACCTCTTTTACAAAGTCATGAATCTGTAATTTGTGAAAGAAATTAAAAAGATGTATTATTCAAGAGAGTATATCGGTAAGAGATACCTGTCTCTCAAGTGCACTCGATCCATGACGAAGGTGGATATGGAGGTTATGTTTAACAGCTACTCGGGCAAAATTCTCATTATTTACAGCAGCAGCTCTCAAGTCAGTCAGGCGACCGGGAGGTAAATCTGTGTAAGTGAAAAAAAGGTGTCTTGTAATTAGGTGATCGAGGACGGCATCACCAACAAACTCTAGCCGTTGATAACAAGATACTCCGGAAGATGGACGAGATGCATGAGTTATAGCTTCCATCAGCAAACTCCTATCTTCGAACTTGACATTAAGTGAACCTTCTAAAGCTTCAAAATCCACAGTTTTCAGTACATTTTCTGGAACACAACTTGGCCTAACTGAGTTATTCATTTCTTTCAAATCAAAATCTATATCAATCCCAATCCATCTCATTAAGTGGTTTGCTGCATCCTTTCCACCTTCAACATAAAATATACCAATTAACGCTTCAACTACATCTGCCAATGTTTTACCAGATAATACACGATATGAACTCGTGTCACTCTCAAGTTCCCCGTCTTCCATTTCATACTCCTCGTATTCATCATCATAATGAGCAACAGATCTTGACGTCTCATCAGACTGAATTTCATGATCAACAATCAGAGGTGTCTCTTCCTTTGTGTCCTCATCAAAGACAGGAAGCACCCCAGGTGCCGCCCAACGCGAAGGAGCAAATCGATCTGCCTGTATATAAGACTGAAGTCCCTTCCTCAATGCATACTGATACAGAACTGCATTGCTTACCATTTGCTGTCTCATTCTAGTGAGCTGTCCTTCATGTTTCTGAGGGTGCTTAAGGAAAAGAAATCTACTCACTACCCATTTAAGATAAGCATCGCCTAATAGCTCTGCTCTCTCATAGCAGAATGTTTCCTGGCACGATGCCGCTGTCAATGCTTCCAAAATCTATCAAAAAAGGTACATATTATTATGAATAATAAAAAATTAATTCCAAGAGATGCACTCAGTAACCTTGGACGCAGGGACTGGGTAGTTAATGATGACTTTGAGCTGTCTGGCAAGAAGCATGCTTTCGATCCTTTTCATAATTGAAGGCAATCTTTGAGCACCCCTAACTAAAGATCCAGGAAGTGGATGCACAAAACAGAGCTCAGGAGGGAGAAAAACATAATATATTTTTTCATGTATTTCTTCTGATTCACCATCATGACCTACATCATATACATATACGATGTGTCAAAGTGAAGGTAAAGAATAATGTGCAGAGCATAGCATAGCATGCCTTCAGTATGTTCAAATCGTGGTGACAAAAAATTCTTGCAGTAAGAGACACCACGGGCTCTAATGAGAGGTTGCTGTTTATATATCAAATTTACGCCATATCTGAAATACAACAAGTAGGGCCATCAGCAATTTGAAACATCACACACTGCTGAGAAGAGCATGCAACAAAGATAGTTTCCACTGGTTAACATTTTTCAGACAAACTGATATGGAATGCATAATGAGAGAGGCCCTGTATGAAAGTGAGGGCGAACATGGTATGCTTTAATTCGTCAAAAAATCCCAAAGAAACCAGAAGCCTTAAAAAATTTGCAAAATGGAGATGAAAAATTGAAGTGAACATGACTTCATAAAAGCAGTATCTAAATAGAGATGGAAAGCGGTGGTTAGCCTTAAGGCCTGAAGAACATACTTCTGCTTGTAATAATCGGCATAAGAACTATATTCAAGAGGACCAAGGTAGCCTTCTTTCCTAGGGAACGAGTTCTCAGCTGTCATATCAAATCGTACAGAATCTACATAAAACCTCTTCCCGGAATGAGCAGTAGTGACAATTTTTCCAACCAAATCTTGTGCATCAATACAAGAATCAGCCATCACCAACTTGCCCTTAGTGAAATCAATTTGGTGGCCTAATTCATGAGCATCTCTTTCCAGTGCTAAACCAGATGCTTTTACAATGTCAAATTGTGCAACAGCTCCTCTAATTCCATATGTAGGATGACATGTTTGTTCAGTAGACATGTTGTGTCGTAATTTACCAAATCCATATTCTCTTCGGTCTCCACCTAGTGTACGCTCACTAGTTCCAAGGTAAACATCAGGCCTGGCTCTTTGAAGAGGATTGGTCCAAGCATCTGTCTTCATCACATTTTCAACTACAACCCAATCAATTTGAGTAACTGCATCAGAAGACTTATCCCCGACTAGAGGGACAAAAAGATATGCCTTTGAAGTATCCCAGGGTGTGCTGGATGGTTCCACATCCACATCTAACACAATACTCATCAATCTTACATGAAAGCTTTTGAGCAATGTCAACTGTTGATTAGCAGATCAAAGTATGTCACAAGTACTGATTTCAGTTTTAAAAGAAATCAAAAACACCAAAAGCCTGCAACGCGACAAACCTGAGTTTCTTGAATATCTACGGCTCCTTGAAAATATATACTTGCCTTGGTTATCACAGAGCGGGCAATGAATAAATCCATTGACAGGGTTAATACCTAAAATACATCAATGACAAATTAAAATCCCATTTTCAGTCAACTAAAACTCAACAAGCAAAAAATAAAATACCTCTGCATCCAATTCACTGCCAAATAGTATGGCATATTCAGAAACTTGAGTTGAAAGAGGATCCTTTGAAAGGCCAACGTTTTCAAATTTGATGTAATACATGTATAGATGAAATAATTTGGCATCGTCACAACCGTTCTCTGATAATATCCAGTCACCCTATGAACAGAAGTTACAGATGAGAATCCACCAAAGCACAACCATATTCACAAGAAAAACTACAGGTACAAAGTACTTCTAACCACATTTAACCATTAATATAAAAACATTGATGCAAAAAATAGGAAAATAAATGTTCTTTTGCAAAGAGAAAAAGACAATTTAATCAATATTTAGTTGCATGAAAGAGAAAATAACCTGTAGAATATCAGCTACTCCTTCAGGGTAAAATTCTCTATGCCTTGCAGTTCCAGGAATAGGATCACCATCATCGTTCTGCTCGTCCTTTTCAACTTCCCCACCAAACCCCTTATCAGGAAGTAGCATGTCAGTGAACGCTCCCATCTCATGCAGCTTTTTGCAAGCTGCCAAACAAACTGCCTGCGTGTCAAATTATCAAGTAGATACTTAGAAATCTTAACAGAGAGAGAGGGGAAAAGTTAAAGGACTGTGACAAATGAGAAATGCCTGTTGAGCAAGGCGCATTGATTTGCACAAAGGCCCTTCCAGTTTCTCAAAAGGTGCATTACAAGGAAGCTGAAGCTTGCATGAATACTCTGTTGGACATCCTGGTGTCTCATGACGTTCCATGGTAAATTCGGGGTGAAGGATTGAGTACCTTGATAAAGATTATGATGTGAGCTTTATGCAGAACCAATACAAGAATATGCAACACATTTGTTCAGAATTCCAAATAAAATGTATATAGAGATGAAGAGACCTATCACTGGGAAGCTGGGAGCAATAAAAGTGGATAAGACCAACTGCAGAATTTAGGCTCACTACAGCACCAGTTGACTCAACTTGGTATGTAGTATCAGATATTGCCTCTCCAGAATTTGTGCCACAAAGACCCTTCAAATGGCTGATGTCTGTTCTCTTTATAGCTTCTTTACGCAAGGTCTCTTCACTATTCCTAGCGTTCTTTAAAAAGGCCATATGTGAAAAGTTTCCTCTAAAAATAAAGATTGGCCATTGTTACTCATACAGCATCTCATAAAAAGAACCACCATAAACTGAAACACGCGTGCTCATGATTACCTCTCAACCATCAAAATGTAATCCGATCCAGGTTTTCTAGCACGACCTCTAGACTGAATATAAGCCAGAACCGTTTTTGCAAGATCAAAGCGAATGACAACATTGCATTGTCGAATATCAAGCCCCTCTTCAGCAACACTTGTGGCAACTAAAACAGTCACCTTTTGAAAATATTTTAAGTAAACTTTAATTGGAAGAGAGATAATTTAAAAGTAACCAGATGGTAAAAAAAGCATGCAAAAGTGCATACCCGGCCATCACGAAACCTTGAAATCGTATCCTGCATTTGACTGGTTCGCATTTCTTGACTATTGTTATGCCCAATCAATGTTGCTGATCTGACAAAACTTAACGAAGGTAGCTCCGCAAAAACCTATGTCCATGTTTAGTAAGTACTTTTGGTCCTGATACACTAGCAACTAAAAGCTTATATAGTACGTGCATGATCAACTGAGCTGACCTTAGGAAGAACCAATGCTGTCACAACACGCTCAACGAAAATTATAGCCCGAAAATCCTCAGTATGCTGATACTTCAGAAGAATTTTAATCAATGCCTGCACCTTTGGAGTTACTTTCCCATCAGCAACAGCAGCACCGATAATCACATCCACATGCTCTCCACCAGAGACAACTACAAAAAAATGTGTTCATTGCTGATTGCTAATCATTTGAAACATGCATTTCACTACAACCATGGCTGTCTGAAAGCTCCCCCTCCTCGAGCTCATCAGCATCCTTTGCAGCTGCAGGATTACTATCCATATCAATGCCCATGCCATGATTATCACATTTGGCTCCTTCACACAAATGACATTGCAAAAGTGAGACAACTTTTTGCAGATATGATTCTTGGAACTTGATATCTAGTTGATAGTTCGCCCTTTCGTCGTTCTGCAAAGAATTTAAAAATGCTTGTCCAACCTGCCCCCGAAAAAAATCAAGATAACCAATTTAGAATAAACCTTAATCACATTCAACTAGAGAGAAGGCAATACACCACGAAAAAGTGAAGTATATATATCATATAAATGTGGCATAAAATTACACAATATTCCATAAAAAATACCTTGTATGCACACCATTGCCCTAGCTCACCGAGTGCATAGTTAACTGCCCTAAGTTTTTGGATTAAATTAGCAGCACCATCACTTTCAGTACGCTCAGATACGCCATATACTTGGATGAGCTCTTCCCTTGCACCAGCGTCTCTTGCTCCCATACATTGCCACTTGCTTCGTCTTGAGCTTAAACGAGCTGTTTCTTCAACTGTTTGTTCCATTCGTTTAATTTTCTCGTGAAGAGACCATAAACTAGCAGCTTTATCATACTCAACAACCACTTCTGAAGGCATTGGTACATGCTTCTCTAGCTCTGATCGGTCTTTTATGGTACAAACTACTGCATCAAGTTTACTTTCGAGATTCCGAATCTTTATAGCACAATCAACTTGGCTAGAAACACCTGAGTTTCATTATACATTTGCCAGAAGATATCAGATTGTTTGGATAATATAAATTCAAAAACATTAAGAGAAAAGTATCTAGTGAACACATTAACCATTGAACATTAAACCAATGGAATATTTTGAATTAGTCAAAACAAGATTCTGGGACCTTAAAATAAACAGAAAACCGCAAACCAGAAACCTACCCTTCAAGTTCACAGGAGATGCAGTCATCCCAAAAATTGATGGTCTCTTTCCCTTGGGAGTTGTGTGATAAAACTCGGACATGACTAAAGAATAAGGATGTTTTTTCACAGCATGGTGGCACTCATCTAGAATTAAGAGATTAATTGCTTCCATTTTCACAATACTGTGCCTAAGTATGTTCAGAAGAATTTGAGCCGTCATCACCAAAACCTTGGGGCAACAATAGTGTAAGCTAGTAAGGATAGCATGTATTGATAATAATATAATCCAATGAAATTTTGAGTATTAGCTTCAACACATGCATTTAAGGAAAATTTAGAAATTTGGACCCAACTTAGTTTTTCTAAAAAACACATCCAAATCTTAGAATAAAAATTGATGCTAATACTTCAAATTAAAGGGTACAAAAAACTTGAATATTCGAAAAAACCTGTTTGCTATCAAACTCACGCTGCCACCTTCTCGAATCCCAGAAATCCTGCCCCATTTCACCACAATAATGCCCAACCTGATAACCAGTTCGATCGCGGATTACTTCAGCTTGCTGCAACAAAAGAAGGAACCTTATATACTTATATGCATTAACTGACAAAAATAACGTCACATGGATAAAATAGACAAAATGATTGAGCTTCAGAACTTCAAATTCTTCAAAATTATACCTGGTATACAAGAGGAACTTTTGGTACCAGAAACACAGCCAGCATTTTCTTATTTATCATTTGCAATTCCATGTTGATACTTTTCATAAGTAAAACAGCAATTAATGTTTTTCCAGCTCCCGTTTCAAGAAATGCAATTGTGTTTCTCTTCTTTGCCTGCTCAAGAACATCCAACTGGTATTGACGAGCTTGCTCTTCCAGGACTTTCTCTTTTGGCTCATCATACTTCTTCTCATCTGAAGATTCTGTAAATTCCCTGAATTTGTGAGTTTCTTTCCCCTTATCTTCTCTGTTCTGATAACATTCCCAAGAACCTGCATGGAAAATCAATTCATTTGATTCTTTTTCTCTTTCCCAGTAACCAGCTGTTTCTCGATAATCCCTATCCTTCCAGCCGCACCCACGGTCTCTTCTCTTCAGCGGATTGTTCCCCTGACCATTAGCATCCATGCAATCTCCAGTATGCTGTCTCTTCCTACCAGAAGCTCGCTCTGAAAATCTTCGACTAATATTTAGATCCCTACACCTAACTGTTTTGTCATGCCTTCGCATGTTATTATCAAGTTCACGACGTCTTTTTCCATGTTCACCATTCATTGATCCATTGCTGCTTGATGGTGGTCTCTTTGCATTGCCATTAGCGATTGTAGGTATCAAGACTGATCCGCAGTCCACAGAACCTACTCCTTGGAGAGTAGAGGACGAACTGTGAAGTGCATTTTGGCTACAGGAAGTGTTCATGTGACCCATCCCACAATCTGTAGAAATATCTTCATCATCACCCTGAAACTGTGACTCATCTCCCAAAAGTGAGGCGATTGATGCAGGTTTTTCATTCAGCAATTTATCATTACACAACTCATCCTCACATGGATCTAGCCAGTACAAGGTTCTTGCTTCGGCATTGACAGAATCTGAGATGTTCTTGTCCTCGTCCATTGACAATTAATGAAGTTATAACTTAGTACAACAATACAGCAATCAAAGGAACAGTATAAGAGTCATCCAATTCCCCTTTCTGTTTCTATATATGGAATGCAGTAGAAATCCTGAACAACTAATTAGCACCCACACTACTCCAACAAATGAAAAGAGCACATCTGCTCTTTATATCAACAATATGATACACACCACCATATACTAGAACAAAAATAAGAACAAACCCGCAAAATATAACAATGTTGATAGAACAAATACAGCTTATTCCTGCAGAATCAAACTGAGCATGAGCGATGGAGAGAGAAAGAGAGAGATGGGAAAGCAGATAAGCATGAAATAGACCACACAGGAAGTACTTGAAGAGATAAAGAGATCAGTCACACCAATTTTCGAGATTCCAAGATTCGCTTCCCTTCGGTCTATCATTACACGCCACTCTGCTCTCTCATCTCTTCACTTCTCTGCTACAACAGAAACCCCAAATTCCTATTTTTCTCAAAACCTGTTACGGTAGTTGAGGAGAAAGGCAGAAGGGGGAAGGAGGTATAGAAGTTGGGGGAGATTGGAAGAAGGGAAGGGGACGAGAGGGAAAATATGTAAAGAATAAACCTAACATTCGATATTGCTGATAAACTACTAGACATGGGTTTTATACCCAACATTAAGTAACCAACCGTGCGAACATAAACATAATGAGTTTAAACCATCAAGGGCGGAGTCCACATTTCATCGTCACATTGATACACGGTCGGCTCATGTACATCACATTACCCTGGCTCGAAACAATCAATTGACTTTAACAATCGGTTTAGAATTTGCATACATTCGTGTGCATGGAATACATTGGGCAAGGGATTGTAAATTTGCACCCATGTTCTAAAACATGACCAATTTTGACCGGTTCACCCAATTCGAACCGATATCGATATAAAACACGATTTGGTTTAGATCAAACTATTTTAGTTTAAGTGATTTTCATGAGTTCATAATTTATTAATGTACTTCTTGTAGTCTCTTTTTAGGGATATCAACAGTAACCGAATTCATATCGCAATTAACGAATAAGAGTAGGTTTTTTAATTTGTTGTTTTTGGGACAACTTTGGGGTGATTAAAGAAACAAATGAACACAACGATTTTAACTTGGAAAACCCCGGGAGAAAGGGGAAAAACCACCGTGTCGAGAGGGAATCCTCTCGACTAATTCACTAAACAACCAACTTGGCAATACAACAGCAATAGGGGCTACGGAATCAAGAACAATCGTGAAAATGACAAAGGATAATGAACAACAACAATGGAAAAATGATCCAAAATGAACAGCAATAGCGAAGGGATTTCTTTGGAAGAACATTGTAAGTCGCTTTGGATTGCCCAATGTATTGATATCTCATAATGAAACCTAGTTCAATGGGAGGAAGACTCGGTCATTGTGCTTTGAACTCACCATTGAACAACATTTCTCTTAGGTATCTCATCCACATACGAATGGATTTACATAGGTGTTCATTAATGCTATCATTCGGGGATTGCGAACTAAGTTTGAGAATTTGGGAGGTAGATGGTCTGATCGATTGTATAAAGTGTTGTGGGCTTATCGAACCACTCCCCGATCCACCACGAAGAATCACGTTCGCTTTAGTCCATGGATCTGAAGTTGTCAGCCTGGTGAAAGATGATCTTTGGATTTTGAGCTGTCGGAAGAAAAACGGGAGGCTATGTATGCACAGATGTGTTCTTATAAAAGAGCGATAGAGCTGGTCCATAACAAGTGAGTATGGACAAGTGAGTTTTCAGAATGTGACATTGTCTTCAGAAGTGTACGAGTCCAGAAGAATGTAGGAAAATTGGATTTTAAATTGGAAGGACCTTATTGAATTCTCGTTAACTTGGGTGGAAGAGCGTATAAGCTGGAAACCCTGGAACTAGATGGTGATGAAATTCTTCGAACTTAGAATGTTATGAATTTACAACAATATTTCCATTAACTTGAATTGATGTTTTGTAACATCTATTTTCTTAAGCAAACTTGCACCCCTAAATAGGATAGGCGCACATTTTTCATGTAAACTAACTGCTTACCATTAAGAAACATGCTAAGCTTAGATGGTGACGGTTCTGGACGAGTTTGGACTGGTGATCGATCTGACTAAGTCATGAATCTTCCGTAACTTACCAAGAACTTAAACCTCCTCAAGAACTTGCTAGTTAAATACAATGTGTAACAACTCTTAGAATTTGAGATGCTTGTACTTATAATATATTAAGAAGGTAGAAAGCATATGGAAAATTTGTAGGAGAAAGGAGGAGCATGTCTTGGGACTAAATAAAGAACCATGGCTCCCATGCCGTAAAAATGATGTATATCACAGGTGAATAAGAAATGATCTAATCAATATAAGGGTCTTAGCGGCTTGAATGATCATGAAATCGCTTATCCTATGGGACCGCTCTAAGTGATCGTTTATTTTATGTGAATGCTCTAACAGAAATGATGATGTTCCGTGCGAAAGCTCATTGAAGGGTGTTGTTATCTTCGTTCAAGGAGTTGTATGTGTAAAGTTCCATTACAAAGGATGATGGCATATGAGGTTGCTATGTTAGTGTAAGTCTTAGGGCAAATTACTTGATTGCCCAATCGAAGACATAGCAAAAAAGGATAAGATATCATTATTGTCAAAGCGGGGTGATGGCATAGGACCGGATCAAGATTGCTCTTTTAGTGTAAGTCTTAGGATTAATTATTTGATTGCCCGATCGAAGACTTAACAAAAAAAGAATAAGATAAAATATCATTATTGTAAAAATGAGGTTTTTACAACTGAAAGGTCATTCCCAATGTATAAAGGATCAATAGGATATAGATAGACAGATGTTGTGCAACCATTCACTATCTTAAGTTTCTGTTGGGCACTTGTCACCATCTTTAGCCCTGAATAGGTCTTATAGTTCCTTTTGGTATTTTTCTCGATCTTCCACCATCTGTATCATAGTTTGCTCCATTTCTATAAGAGGTGGTAGTTTGGGTCATCCTCCAGGAATGGTTCACAAGACCGGGATTTGTTTGAACTCTTCATTTTGAGGCAATGGAAAGCTTTATCCCAACGTTCATCTGTGGGATTGAGTTCAGACCGTCGTTGGATCTGGCCCCTGTACTTATTTAGAAACCGTGAGATAGCGACCCAGTTACTACGTTAGTCAAGCCAAATAGGAGGGGCGATTGGGCAAATGCCAGTAGGCTCTCTCGTACCATTTCCTCCTTTTATATGAATGCCTTGTTGAGAAGAGCTTCATTCTCTTCCCTAGACGGAAGCTGCAGTTGGGCCATTTCTTCAGTCAGCGCCTTGTCGCCTTTATTTGAGCTTCTTGTTCATAGATCTTGGACGTGACTAAGGCCAAATATGTAAGGGTTGAGGCCTGCTTCTTTTCCAGCTCATTCAATTCAAGTTCACAAGAAATAGTGTATTGAGATCCCCAAGCGAGATAGCAACACAAGGATCGCGCGGGTGTGTCACCTTCGTTAACCGCAGTAGGATCTATCGCATGTGTAATCTTTGTCAGGACAAAAATCCTCAATGCGTTTTTCCACAAGTTGTCCCCACGGACAGTGACAAACTGTTATTGTTTCTTTTTAGAGAATAGTTACAGTCAACGGATTCTTATCACAACTAATGAATAAAAACATGTTTTTAATTTGTTGTTTATTGAGAAAACTTTCAATATAGAAAAGAGAAAAGACACATGAGTTTTTAACTTGGAAAACCCCAAAAGAATGAGAAAAATCCACAATGCCAAGAGGGAAAACTCTACGATAAATTCAATAAAAGAATCAATGAAACAATGTAATAAGGATCGAGCGTAACAATAAAAACAATAAGGAAAGTTGTTGAAAATAAATGAACAGTGGGTTGTAATGACGAAAGTTAGTATTCATTCTCCAAATATCTCCTTTGTATAGAGGTGATTTTTACCATTTTCCTTCCTAATCTCGCGCCGAATCCGTTACCAAATCCCTTAAAATATGCAATTTCCCTTAAGAAGCACGTCTGCTAAGAATATCATTACTTCTGCGCACCTTAGTCAACTTCTATGTGGACCAATATAGTAGCATAATGACCGATCCAACACTTGGCATTTGCAGCCATTGTGATTTCCATATGAGCCTTATCTGAATGGGTCTATTCAATTGGGCTTAGACCTCAAGTTTATCCAATCGAACCTGATTCTTGACTTTGGGCTAATCGTCTGCATGAGCTACGACCTTCTTGTGTACACGGTCTTGTGGTTCCCATCAATTATTAACATTATGCAAACAATTTACGATATGAAACATTGTCCTCATTGTTTTATATGTTAAGTAGCAACATTGAACATTTAAATTACGTACTATACAACTATTCCACATTATAGGGTATAATTTTGTAATGAATTTATTTGATTTGTCATGTACTATTCATGTTCGTTGTCATTAAATCAAAAACAATAAAAACAAAATTACTCCGCTAATCTTTTACGTATCATTTTATGTTTGTGATGAGAGCTCTGGGACCGGGTATCTTCTGTTGCGTTAGGCCCAATCTAGGAGGTTAGCCCGAATGATTAAAGACGAACTAATGCGGCCCAAGATCGTCACTTTGGCCCATTTGGATTAACTAACCCGAAGGTCCATTAAGAAGTCAGGACCGAAGATGGAGTTGGTCGTAACAAGGAATGCATACGGACCGACCTAATTGATCTCGTCTAAAAATATTTCAAAGTGTTTGTTTATGATCAGTCAATTTTTAATTACTCGAAATTTAATTTTTGTGAGGACACGAGCGATATACGAGGTTGGGCCCATAATGCGTGAGCTTACATCCTCGGGAGAGCATAGCTCTACCTTCGTTTTCACTATAATAATCAAAGGATACAAGTACAATTATGGGATAATGATAATCCGAATGAAAACGGTACGAAAAACGATCAATTCCACTCCATCACACCCGAGGCGACGAAAAACTTGCGAATTAAGGTGATGTTCGCGACTTTTGGACATAAACTCGCGAATGGTGCCAAAAGTCGCGAGTCTTGGTGCCTAAGGGACGAAAACTAGTGAGTCCAGGTATCCGGGAGGCAAAAACACGCGAATCGGAGGTCCAGGCGACGAAATCTCGCAAATACAACAATGAACACATGCTCTCGCGACTTTTGGTGCAAAAAGTCGCGAGTGTGGCCTTGAAGATGAGGGATTCGCGACTTTTGGATCAAAAAGTCGCGAGTGGGGCAAAAAGTGGCGAAACCGGGAGCTTTGGTAAGCGTGCCAAGAGTCTGAACCCTTTTCTGGGGCCTAGGGTCTTGTATTTATAGAAAAACTCGGCCCAATAAGTGAACTTAAGGTCCAAAAGCCCAATTATAGTCAAATTAGCCCAACTTACTTAGAAAATATCCAATTAATCCGGAATAAGTGTCACAGCGCCACTAAACTTCTGGACTACATCCCGGTCGAGAGTTTAGTCGGAAATGCAGTGAGAAAATACCAGAAAATCTCGTATATCAGTTCTTTGCCTCCAAACAGTGAATACGCAGCCACACATCATCACTTCACCCCGCCGATGTGCTCCCGGGTGGCAAATTACGAGAATACCCCTGGCTCAAAACATCTCAAAACACTTACAGAAGCCTTATATGGGGTCCAGCATGCCTGAATCACGAGAATACCCTCGAGAACGCCTCGCGATAGACATATAAAAATACCGAAAATACCACATAGCCACGTCGGACGAGCCCCGAGGTTAACATAATTACATAAATAACCTCGGGCAATATCATTAGTCCCCTGGTTTTCAGATTCAGATTCTGAGTCGTAAACCACATTATATCAGCTCGTCTAGAAATCCAGAACTCGTTCATAAACTTTTAACAATACCATGAATAAGGTCAAAGTCATCTTGTTATTACTAACGGAATAAGATTTCGAGATGAATTGAGAATTTCACGCTTCTTCAACTTGGAGTGCATGCTCTTATATGTATCACTTTTTACTTTGCATACTAGTGCGCTTCGTTATTGACTGAAATTATGATGCACCGTTTCGATTTGTTAGTATTACTCGATCGAACTTAGAAAATATTTCTCAACTGTCATCAAGAGGTTTTAGTTTCGCCTTGGGGCTCTCGCTTTCTTCTTAGTCAAAGTTCCGCTTTTCATAACTTTGAGGGTTCGCTCGACTCCTTAACTCCATAATTCAATCCTGTTACCATCGTATATTTTTCCAGCGTCATATATTTTTTTCCACAAAACACCGAGCTCATATATTTTTTCCACAAAATATCGAGCTCATATATTTTTTCCAGCATGAGATATCCACATCTTCTAGGAAGAAAATCACTCTGCCGCCTTTGTCAGGAGGTTGATACTTATTCCTTTGTCATTCCCACTAATTTACAATTATCGGCTACCGTAAATGCTTTCGCCTATATAACATGCGTGCTTTCTTAGTAAGGGCCGTTGAAATAAACAATGTCATATGTTTAAACATGAAGAGCAACGTTTGAATTTGGAATTGAGTTCCCAACTTTAAGGCGAAATGAAGACTTACTGTCTCTTTTAGATACGATCGCATAAAAAGTCGCATAAAAGCAAGGTGTGTCTAGCAGACGTCTAAGAATTAAGATTCCNCCCAGGATCGCATTATAAGGGAGTATAGGGAGATCCACCACCACAAATTCCACCATCAAAGTTCTTGATATTTCGGGATCGCCCAAGGTTACCGGCAGAAAAATAGATCCCTCAACAGCAACAACACTGTTATTAAAACCGACTAACTTTGTATGTACGGGCTGGAGCTGGGTGGTTCCTTTCAATGCCATCTGCTAAAAGGCTGCAAGAGTTAATATATTGGTAGCAGCTCTGGTATCTACTAGCACTCGAGAAAAAGGATGATTAGCAATAATGGGAGAGACAACCAACGCATCGTCTTGTGGGGAGAAAACCCCAGATAAATCCTCAGGTCCGAAAGAGATTGTCATTTTGTCCAAGTCTGCTAACTGGACTGTGTTGACTTCCATAAAACGCCCCTTCTGATGCAGTGTCTGGTAAGAGCGTTTACGGGCACGGTTTGAATCACCGACGCTTCTTCCCCCGGCGATAGTTATAATGTTGGGGCCCACATTACCCCATCTTGGTTGGGCGTTTTTAACATTCAAAATAGGTTGACCCTGGTTGGGGTCAACCGGAGGGGGAAGTAATGCTTGCTGATTCGCTTGGGCTGGTGGGTAAGCCTTGTATCCATACCCCTGCTGATTCCTTTGCGGCTGATTCCTGCCGCGGCCACGATAGTTATTTTCTCTCCTTCCCCCTCTCTGATTTTGTCTACCCCCGTTCAAAAATCCTCTCTGGCCACCTCCTTGACGTTGGCCACGCTGTCCTCCGTATCCACGTCCTCTCGCGTTTGGCCGTGGCGCATCGACCTTCAGGGTCTTAGGTGTTGTCCCCTCTGGGACATTTATATCAATCTTTCCCAACTTAGGCTCGGGTAGAGCCTCCACAGTACTGATCAGTTCATCAAGCTGGCCCAACTCTAGCAACCTTTCTTCCTCAGACATTAACTCCCGACAATCATTGGTTGTGTGCCCAAAACTTCGATGGAAACGACAAAATACTTGGGACTCGTAAATCCCCGGTGTTGGTTCATGCAAAGGAGAAGGATAACGAAGTGAACCTACCTTCTTTTGCTCGATAATCGCAAAAATCTGCTCATAGCTGTATGAGGTAAAAACTCTCAACTTTGATTTTGCGTACGGGACAACCTTGTCCGGCCCGCGACTTGCAATAATGTTGTGGGAACCATACGCCCGTACTTCGATCACCATGATCTCGCAAACCTTCGTCTTCTTTGATGTATTGCGTACATCTCAGAGCCAAATCCTCCATACTTTCCGGGGGATCCCTATTCAAAGAATTACATAACGGATGCCCAGCTAGAATAAGCTGGAGCACCCCAACCTTCTCACTAACAGTGATCCGAGGTATCTTCCTACACTCGGCCTCGAAACGGGTAATAAAACCCAACAATCTTTCCGAAGAGTCATACCGCAACGCGGTCAAAGAAGTAATAGATCGTTATGTAATTCTTTGTAGGAGATCATAACACAAGTTCCTCGTCATACATAAGGGAATGACCCTTGACTATCGCAACTTCGTTTAAGGGAGCGATTTTAATACATCCAGGCTAACTTCTTGGTTCTTTCAATCATAACAAAAAATACGAGACTGTCATGAGACAATTACTAGATAAACCATTTATACGAAATAAAAATACAGGCTCATCCACTTAACATATATTCATCATGTTCAGCGCTGACATAAACAAGCGCCCAACAATAACTTGATTCTATCTCTTTGACTTATCCACTTGACATTCGGAGAACGGGTGAATGACACAATATTGTTCGAGACAAAGATACCTCTTCATGTGAGGCAGTTTTCACAACTTATCAAATGACTATTTTGTGCTATGGGCGAGACAAACGTCTTTCTCTATATCTGTCCGAAACAAATCCACTTCGTATGCCGCTTTACAATCTTTATCGAGAATTTTTCACCAATAAACAGACCGTCGTGTCGTAAACTATCGAAGGTACCAAAAATGAGATTTGTTAATCATCAAATGGGCAAAAATATCGGTGTCATTAAATGCCCTTATACGACAAACATTTTATCCAGAATATCCTTTGCTGTGGGATACTTTTTCGATCACTTTGATCATAACTGTGAGTCACCAGTCGTAGAAGAATTAAGTTGAATTCATACCATATGGTGAATATTTGACTACTCTAATCATTTCTCTGAATGAAAACCATGTAAACGATCCATCATCAAGTAAATATATGTGCAGATGATTAAGCCTAAATGATGGATTTTCGAGCCAATAGTCTCTTGGTAGGGTATCATTTTTCAATTTCTGTAATATCTGAGATTGCTCGATTATAACTAACGAGAATTGATACCATAAGGCCATGAATTGGTCAATTTGACGGTCAATGAAAATACGCCTTTGCAAATAATGAAGTCTGTGCTATGGGACCGTACTAAGTTGGTTTAGCGAATGAAGTCATGTTATAATGTGGTTTCATAACTACACCGCTAATACACTCTTCTCTTGATATTAAATAACTTAATAGTCATCGTCATTTAATGAAACTTCCTTTCATTTCTCTTCAATTTCTCCGATCGCCTTAAGAAAGATCTAATATCGAATAATCTGAATCAAGAAGATTTTCTCCCAAAAATAATAATAGCTTCTCATATGATTAGTTCGCCGATTCAGAATAAATACTTCCTCGGCGTGACTTGGCGAAGAGATATTTCATGAATATGACAGGGATCCCAGATAATCACCTAAGGTTTATACGATATTTCCGATCTTGGGTGCGAGTCCCCAGTAATCATAAAGATTGTTGAATGCAAACCAGAAAGCGACTATTTTCCCGTTTCCAATCGTTTATTCAAATGAAAACCATACGCAAGATCACAGTCAAAGATTAACCGCTCGGCCATCCCAATCGCAATAAAAATGTTTGACCTTTTAATAGGTTTCGCTCCTAGTGGACGATTGATAGCTAACCACTCAAACGCGTGGTTTAATATTTTCTTTGACAATAAATAACGCGCTTTCATCTGGGTAATCGGCCATGAATTTTGTGAAAAAGGATATCTCTGTCGCACAAGCAACATTTAGTATGTCTCAAAAAATATGTTCTCGACGAACTTGCATTCTAGTTGAGCATAAACATGAATCTCGGCATGCACTGTCCCACAGGTATAAACTTGCACTTGGGGTCAACATATTATCATAGGGTCTCACGAAGCACCCACAATTCACTACACATTATCTCCGTGTATAAACTTGCACCCGGCGCTATCATACTATCGCCGCCGATATATTCTTCCACCCGGGGCCATCACACTCTCGCTGCCGTTAAATACATGCACCCGGGGCCATCACACTCTCGCCGCCGGTATATACTTGCACCCGAAGCCATCTCACTTTCGCCGCCGGTATGTACTTGCACCCGAGGCCATCACACTCTCGCCGCCGGTATATACTTGCACCCGGGGCCATCACACTTTCGCTGCCAGTATATACTTGCACTCGGAGACATCACACTCCCGACCCGTCCATAAGACGGCGTCACCACTTACTCGGCCCGTCCATAAGACGGCGCCATCACATTCTCGACCAGTCCGTAAGACGGCGTCACCACTTACTCTTCCCGTCCATAAGACGGCGCCATCACACCCTCGACCCGTCCATAAGACGGCGTCATTCGGCCCGTCCATAAGATGGTGCCATGCAGAAATGGACCAGCCTCCGACGAGGGCGCGACCCTCGCCGACGTGTCATGGAGGAGTCACGTATATACTTGCACCCTGATTTGCCACAGATATATGCTCGGTTCTAACCCGGCTATGTCATAATAAATCGGGCCCCTTGACATATTCCAACAGTAATTATGTATAAACGATTCTGCTGCAGACAGAAGGATTCATCATGTTCAAAATATTTTGACGCAATATCTAATTTGACGAGTTTGAAAATGATCGACTACAAGACAGACGGTACATTGCATTTCTAATCTAACCTATTAAATTATTCCATCCTCCATAATACTAAAATGCAATGGACCTACTTCTATCTTACCAGTCCCCTAGTCGATTGAATTCATGTCGTCATAAAAGATACTTAAAAAATTAGAATATGACCACAAAAAAGAGGGGAAAATTTTATTTTAAAAAGATCGATGAGTCACGTCTATACACAATACTTGCGCAAATTGGCAATATGCAAGTCCGTAGCTGCTCCTCTCCGCTCGTGTCCACATGTGGAGGCCACACGTGACACCTACATCAATCACTTGACTTCCCATGTATATCTATAACATCACTAACAATTATGAGTGCCTACATGTGGAGACCACACGTGACACTTGCTTTCACGCCATTCACCCATGATCTTTTCCAATAATTGTGCAAAGTATCTTACGAAGAGTTTCTTTGCATTATCCAACACGAATTCCTCAAGAATCACACACCAGCAAGCAACACGATCATAGCGAATTTTCTCTTTCATGTTCCCAAACTTGGGATACTCATTCAACTTATATAAGTTCAATGGCTAATTTCAATACCATAATGCGCAATTCCTTCATATCCACAGCCATCGCGAAGGCCCATACTAATGTCAGTCCCCATGTGTCGACTGAGAAATCATGAACAATTGTTTAATTGTCGCCACATATAACCAGTGCAAATATGACTCAACTTATAATTTTGCTTGCGATATTCACCGAAGATACCTAGGGCAACACTGACCAAAATTCCCACTTAACTTGCAATATTTATCCCATCATCTTCTCACACTCAACATAGTCCCCGGCATAAACTTCTTTCTTGAATGCACTTAGCTTCGCACAAGATGATGAGCGGAGATATAAATTGTTTACTAACCGATTCTACTTGCTAGTTATGATACTTATAAGCAAACTCGATTGCCAATTACACTATTTCAAAGATTGGCCTTCATCTTGAGATAATCTCACTAGTGATTTCTCCATAATGACGATAGGCACAAGTATTCTCTTGCATCGCAATACACTTCACTGTCTAATATATAAATCTTGAAAACTCTTTATTCTGAACATCTCACGAATGCATAGAATGCATGTCACTATACATCTTTGTTTATCGATCCGGAGAAAGGTAGACTTTTATATGCTGACTTGAGGATAAATCCGTTAGCACTATCATGTTCGAATAAATAAAAGAATCCCTCGAGCAGAAAGACATGACTTCCCGTTAATCGATAACATGTATCATGAATTCGAACAATAATGAGTTTCACTCCCGTCAACAAACTTTCATTCTTCCGAGTGAAATAAACTATAGGTTTTTGTACTCGCCTCCCTTGGTTGCTGGTTCAAAGATCATGATTATATCATCTCCATATTAATTCAAAACTATTATAATATCCACATATTCTTCCATATTGACGAAACGTTTTTATTCGCAAGTCCCTAGTGTTGACTGAATTAGTTTTCGGAGTACCACAATTATCCGCAATCTCTATTTTGATAATAAGAAATTCCGCTCATAACAACGTACTAAGCATACTCGTTTTATTACATGGAAACTTTTGGTGTATATCCCAATATTNCCTCGATAAAATATCATTCCTTTCGTCTTCTACTACATAAAGGTTGCAATCCGATACACTTTCTTCATCTATATCACTCTCATGTTAGGAATCCCGTATCCTCACAATACACAACAAGCTCCAAGCTCAGGACAAGAGCTCTCAATTGGATTAAGTCTTCGAGTCCCCACGGACGGCGCCATACTGATCTCGTCTAAAAATATTTCAGAGTGTTTGTTTATGATTAGTCAATTTTTAATTACTCGAAATTTAATTTTTTTGTGAGGACACGAGCGATATACGAGGTTGGGCCCACAATGCGTGAGCTTACGTCCTCGGCAGAGCATAGCTCTACCTTGGTTTTCACTATAATAATCAAAGGATACAAGTACAATCATGAGATAATGCTAATCCGAATGCATATATTTCCGGACGAATACCATTCCGAGCGATCAATAAAATGCCACAACTTTGATATCTCTTTCGTAAACTCCAATAGGCATAGTCGTATAGCGGTTGATGCTTCTGAAAATCCAAAAATCATAATTCTCAAATATCTTTAAATAACTGCTTATCATCTTGATGAATACATTGTAAGCGACATCCATTCTGGATAATGAAGTAAATCGAACACATGAAGCCTTCACGATAAAATAAGAATAATCCCAACGAATACCATTTCGGATGATTAAGAAAAATAATTAAATGCTCTTTTCATCATAGGGTTCATGTTATTAATAATTTGATCATCGAGTAGAGATTTAACTTCAACTATTGAAGCTCAATCGTTTCCTTTAATTCCAAATCCTCAAGCATAATTCCAAGAGTTGCGAGACTCTTCAAGGGGTTTCGTTAATGCAGACCCACACGATTCAAATAGACAACACCGATCGTTAAAGACATTACCCATTTTTTCGAACAACAATTAATCACCAATGAAAACCAGGGCGATTTGACTACTCCACAAACATGCTAGAATCCACTGAATGATTAGTAAGAGACTTGATAGTGCATTTAATAATTACTAAGTAGAGATGTCGAGACATAAATATACGCTTTATAAAATGAGAAGACGAGACCGTCTTTGAATAATACACTTCCACTCGGGAGTTTCATTTTATGATTCTATCATAACCTTACGCATTTCGTGGTTATCCGTTGATTAATACCTTGCCATTTTAAGCACATCTTCACTATCCATATTGGAAGCTACTCCTTCTGTCACGATAAATACATTTGTTCGCGAACATCTTATCTTCCATACTAGTTTTGTCATAATAATCTATCGATGCGTTATATTCCCAAAAGCTTATCATTCGACTCTTCAATTTGTATATTAAGATACTCACTTCCTCACTATAGGACATGTACGATCCATGTACCAATAAACAGTTCAACAAGTTTTCATGAACTTCCTTAGTCTCCGAGTCTTGAACCTTAAACCACCAAAGTAACCGATATGACGTATGGAATATGCACGATAGCTATATAGACTCTTCACGAATGGATAACCGGAAAACCCCGTTGATAACTCAAAACAAGAAAAACCCACATCATTAATTTCAGTCTTTCACACATTCTATCATCCCGAACAAACTGAGTACATATTGAGTAAGCTCCTCCATACTCATGGCGTCTTTCTTCAGGTCATGTTAAACAGTTATTAGGGAGAGTGGCTGTGTGTTATCGGGTTGAATATTCAAGTCAACTCCATCGACCTCGGTCTCTGGCATTCCTTCCACCATACTACCCAGCTCATCAAACAAATCGTGCATCAAAACCAATTTATATCGGACACCGATTTTCGACACCCACATTAGCATGTCCGAAACTGTGATGAAAAAGGACAAAATATGATACAACTTATGAGTCCCCGGTGTCGGTTCTTATAATACGGGATCCTTCTCTCTTGTGTTAAACCATGGCGAGAAATATACTAGAACTGAATAAATACACTTGCAATTGAATACCAACAAGATTTGCGTGCTGAACTTCGGCAGTGATACATTCGATCGATCACACGAATTGCAACAATGTCGAGTGTACTTGTTAGGCCAAGCTCTTCCATATTCTACGGTGGATCCTCCAGATATTGCAACGATCAACTCTTCTCTTGTCGTCCATAACCTCTTATTTTACTACGAACCTTACTTCTTACATTAATGTTGTTAAAAAAATAGTATAAATATTCCTTCAAAAATTCACACATCGGATCCAATGGCTGGACTAGGATCGAAACTAGGATCGTGGTCATATAATTGCTATTGACAACGTCACATATCCTTGAGAACCAACTAATATTTCACATGACCATACACATATACTCATATAACCTCTTATTTTTCCCGGTCAATTAACTCATGTTGACTTGGGTCCTTCAACTTTCCGTGGCTATTATTCTCACCAACGACTCGACGCACACTTATACCATTAAGCAACACGCAAATAAATCCTCCTAATGCCACTACGCATCCGCTAATTCGCAATTTGAGGTTAACGTGTTTCACAAGTGCTCCATGCAATACACACAACCACCACAAAACTGGATAGAAAACCACACAATAACTCCGAGGAATCGTTCTGTCGTTCCGATTAAAACTCATACATGAATCCCAATATGAAATAGTATAAAACATCGGCAAGTAATTGAATTATTGTAAAGTAAGCCATTCCAAATATCAGGCAAAGTACATGGTCATATCATTGAAGTCCATCAAATTTTCATGGATCTCGAGATTTGATGTCGAGGAGATCCTTTGGTATCTCAATATACGCCAACCTTATGAAGAATAACCTCCCTCGCGATACACTCACCATATAACCCTCATTCATTATAACCGAGAAGCATGTTGATCCCCAATATATCCGTATCACAGAGAGAAATCATTTGAATTATTCAAAATATGCCAAATTTTCGATAAATTGACCGAAATGGAATAGTAAAATGCCACCGAAATCCTACCCTGAAAATATCACACTATCATATCACCGTGTGATTGTATACATAAATGGATCCTCCTATAAAATTTTGGTAGCGCCAAAAATCCGGAGTATGTGGACTTGTCTTCGGCACATATTCATGCAATATGATAATTTTTTTTTTTTTTTTTTGGAACCCTTGCATCCCTTTGACATGTCTTCGGCACATATTAATGCAATATGATAATTTTCCAATGCACTCATAAATAGACCCCCCGGATGAAATCCCCCTCCGGAGGTTGGTTAGATTCCCGCTACTAAGGACTCTTCCTATGGCACTGATTGAGTCCTCGATAAAATATCATTCCTTTCGTCTTCTACTACATAAAAGTTGCAATCCGATACACTTTCTTCATCTATATAACTCTCATGTTAGGAATCCCGTATCCTCAGAATACACAACAAGCTCCAAGCTCTGGGCAAGAGCTCTCAATGGGATTAAGTTTTCAAGTCCCCACGGACTGCGCCAAACTGATCTCGTCTAAAAATATTTCAGAGTGTTTGTTTATGATCAGTCAATTTTTAATTACTCGAAATTTAATTTTTGTGAGGACACGAGCGATATACGAGGTTGGGCCCACAATGCGTGAGCTTACGTCCTCGGGAGAGCATAGCTCTACCTTGGTTTTCACTATAATAATCAAAGGATACAAGTACAATCATGAGATAATGATAATCCGAATGAAAACGGTACGAAAAATGATCAATTCCACTCCATCGCACCCGAGGCGACGAAAACTTGCGAATTAAGGTGATGTTCGCGACTTTTGGACATAAACTCGCGAATGGTGCCAAAAGTCGCGAGTCTTGGTGCCTAAGGGATGAAAACTCGCGAGTCCAGGTGTCCGGGAGGCAAAAACACGCGAATCAGAGGTCCAGGCGACGAAATCTCGCAAATACAACAATGAACACATGCTCTCGCAACTTTTGGTGCAAAAAGTCGCGAGTGTGGCCTTGAAGATGAGGGATTCGCGACTTTTGGATCAAAAAGTCGCGAGTGGGGCAAAAAGTGGCTAAACCGGGAGCTTTGGTAAGCATGCCAAGAGTCTGAACCCTTTTCTGGGCCTAGGGTATTGTATTTATAGAAAAACTCGGTCCAATAAGTGAACTTAAGGTCCAAAAGCCCAATCATAGTCAAATTAGCACAACTTACTTAGAAAATATCCAATTAATCCGGAATAAGTGTCACAGCGCCACTAAACTTCTGGACTACGTCCCGGTCGAGAGTTTAGTCGGAAATGCGGTGAGAAAATACCAGAAAATGTCGTATATCAGTTCTTTGCCTCCAAACAGTGAATACACAGCCACATATCATCACTTCACCCCGCCGATGTGCTCCCGGGTGGCAAATTATGAGAATACCCCTGGCCCAAAACATCTCAAAACACTTACAGAAGCCTTATATGTGGTCCAACATGCCTGAATCACGAGAATACCCTCGAGAACGCCTCGCGATAGACATATAAAAATACCGAAAATACCACATAGCCACGTCGGAAGAGCCCCGAGGTTAACATAATTACATAAATAACCTCGGGCAATATCACTAATGGATTGGTCCAAACGGTTACAGTCACGCGTTCTAAGCCTCATGTTCCACATGTTCCACCCTTCGGGCCTTGTCACATTTTCCACGCATCGGTCGCAGCCACGTTTTACAGCGTGCAATAATGACGTTCAACATAATTGTCAAAGACGGTTACAGGGCGTGGATCTCAAATTTCTTCAGAAAATCAACAAGTATATTAAGGTGGATGAAACGCTGGGGCTAGGCTATTAGAAACCTAGCGGGAATTCTGAGCTTGCAGGTGATCATAGGGTTTCCTACCCTAAGAAGAAGCGCGAGAAGTAGCGGTTGTAGCTGAGAAAGACGTTCCCCCGAAGCAGGAGGACGATCGGGTGTATTGCGAACTACATCATAACCGCGATCACCCGATTTTGAAGTGCCCGCTGTTGAAAGAGACAGTAGCAGCGATGAATAAAGAAAGGCCCGACCAGAATGGTCAGAAGAGCAAGCGAGCTGAATCCTCCAGAAGGGGTCATCAGGGTGATGATCGTCACAAGCCGCAGGGAAGGGATAATCGGGGACAACCCCGAAACTATAATGATCGGATGGGGGACCGACGGTCTCCTCCTCCAAAACAAGACAGAGGCCAACACGGTCGAGAGAACCGTGGTCAGGGCCTGAGAAAGTGCAGGCTATCATTGATATGCAACCTCCAAGAAACAAAGAGAATTTCACAGGCTTACTAGCCGACTCGCTGCGCTAAGCAGATTTATTTCAATATCCACAGACCGGGCTATGCTTTTTTTCAAAGTGCTAAGAAAAACAAGTCATCTAGACTGGACCGAAGAATGTGATCGGGCCTTTTCAGAGTTGAAGACTTATTTAAGCACTCCCCCGGTGATGGTGAGCCCAACTTGTGATGAACCTTTTGAGTTGTATCTTGCAGTATCAGAAGTTGCCGTCAGCGCAGCTCTGGTGACCATCCGTGATGATGTTCACAGACCTGTTTATTATGTAAGTCATTCTCTGGTGTCTACTGAAACCAGATACTCCATACTGGAAAAATTCATGCTGGATTTGAAGAAAGTTGTATCTAAGCTGAAACATATTTCGAAGGTTGAACGGTTTATGTCTACACAGACCAGTCTCTGAAAGTGGTCCTTAAACAATTGGATCTGAATGAGAGGTTAGCAAAATGAGCTATCAAACTCAGCGCTATATATATGGAATTCTTGCCCCGAAGGGCGATCAAGGCTTAGGTTCTAGCTGATTTCGTGGTTGAAATGACCCGATCGGCCATATATTTAAACCAAGAGGATGATCGTTGGACGATCCATGTGGATGGGTCGACCTTCGGAGGAAGAGGGGCGGGCATTACCCTCACAACGCTACAAGGTGATCTTATTCATTCCGCAGTTAAATTTTCCTTTGGTAGAACAAATAATGTGGTAGAATACGAGGCTGTATTATCGGGAATGACCCTGGCCCGAAAGATAGGAGTTAGCAGAGTGCGAATGTTTTCAGACTCAAAGTTAGTAGTGGAACAGTTCGCATGGAGATTTGAAACTCATGTTCCGATGATGAAATTATATTGCGCCAAAGTCGTGGAATTATCCAAAAAATTCAGTGAGTTTTCTCTTGACCATGTGCCACGGGAACAGAATAAGGTTGCTGACGCACTTGCCAGGTTGGCCGCGGACATACTTGACATAGAGTCGAGCACTATTTCGGTCCATATCCAGGACCGACCTTCAGTCGAGATATCAGTGACCGAACAGTCAGTTGAAGAAATTGGGGCTTTATGCCACGAACTCCAGGGCTTGAATATTAGTGCTATTGAATCTCCGGGGGAACCCAATTGGATGGACCCCTTTGTTAAATATCTATCAAACGGTTATCTTCTTGAAGATATGTCAGAAGCCAGAAAAATAGAAGTCCGGGCTAAGAAATTCATTCTAATTGACTGACGATTGTTCAAAAAGAGTTTTGAGGGCCCGCTTTTGCGTTGCCTATCCCCTATTGAGACTGAAGCCATCATGATTTATGTTCATGAAGGGATATGCGGCATTCATTCAGGGGCTCGATCTTTATATCACCGCGTCTTCAGAGCCGGATATTTTTGGCCGACGTTGCTTGGAGATGCCAAGAAATACACCAAATGTTGTGCCATATGCCAGTACCATGCTCCGATCCCACAACTGCCTGGGGCTCCCTTATCGGTCACCCCATTGCTTTGTCCGTTTGACAGATGGAGGATTGACATCCTCGGACCTTTTCCTCGGTCAATAGGGCAAAGGAAATTATGTATTGTAGCGGTTGAATATTATTCGAAGTGGATTGAAGCAGAAGCAGTGGCCATCATCTCAGAGAAGGTCGTCAAACACTTCTTATGGAGAAAAATTATGAGCCGCTTCGGGTTCCCCGAGCACTCATATAAGATAATATGACCCAGTTCCGTGGAAAAAGCGTAAGGGATTTATGCATCAAGTTGGGCATCGCCCATCATTTCTCATCAGTGGCCCATCCCCAAACTAATGGACTTACGGAAGTATCTAACAATGTTATCCTGAAAGGGTTGAAGACCAAGTTAAAAGATTTTGGAGGGAAATGGCCTGAATATATCTATGAGGCTTATGGGCATACCGAACTACACCTCGCTCAACGATCCAAGAATCACCATTCTCATTAGTGTATGGATCAGAAGCAGTTAGCCCGGTGGAGGTTGCCATACGATCACCCCGGATATCTCAGTATGATGAGCATATGAACGGCGAAAGGAGATTGTTGGATCTCGAGATGATCGAGGAAAAGAGAGATGCGATTTACGCGCGGATGTGCACATATCAGCGAACTATGGAACGGGCCCATAACAAGCGAGTCCTCCCAAGGGAATTCTTTGAAGGCGACCTCGTCCTCAGAAGCATAAAGGTGCAGAGGAATGTTGGAAAGCTAGACAGAAATTGGGAGGGACCGTATCGAATATCGAAGAAATTGGAATCTGGTGCGTATAAACTTGAAACATTAGATGGTGACGAAATCCCTCGAACTTGGAATGTCATAAATCTAAGGCGGTATTTCTTGTGAACTTTCGATTAAAAGATTTGACTCAATAAACGTACATTCCTTTAAACGTAAGCAGAAAACAAGTAAGTACAAAACAAACTTTTTCTAATTGAGGGATGGATCGATCCTGGAGTTGGATGACTTAGGACGAGTCTGGACTAGTAACCGAAGCTTCTTATCTGCAAGGCTCCCAAGTCGCAGTGATCGCTCTGACGAGTCAGATGCTCATGCACTTGCCTAGTCCCATGGATGAGTTGCGATTCTCCCAGAACTCACTACGAACTAAGACACCCCCTTTAGCGGCTTTCATTCGTAGGAAACGACCCCTGTACTTGCGAAATCCGCCACAAAAGAAGGAATGAAGGAGTCAGCATATCGAAACACAAGTTCGGCCCTACCGTGGGACATATGTAGAACAAAAGCTTGCCAATATAATATATGGGATTTCAGTAGAACCAAGGCTTTCATTAGAACAAAAGCCTGCGTTAGTGGTCTGGATCGGGGGGTTCCCTCAAGTTGACTTTCCCGATGGAATCAGCGTACCACCTGTCGCTGATTCAGAGGGCTCCGCACTACTGGTTGCTCCTTGGCATCCACGAGAAGGACGGGCCGAAGCTGCAGCTATACGCTTAAGTCTGGAGCTTGGCATCGTTTCGGTTGAGTCTGCAAAATAAATACATAAGGATCAAGAATGATAACATAAGAATTAATTTCATACCCGATCCCTCAGATGGATCTGGAGAAGAAAAGACTCCCTTCGGGGCAGGGGCTCCAGTCCTACCGGTAATTCCTATTCTTATTAGCCTCTCCTCCCGAAGCAGGTCTACCCTCCTAAGACGTGCTTCGGGAGGAGGAAACATCGCCAGCGTAGCTGCGATGTCTGAACAAGAGGGATTGAACCTAGTGCGGTCCAACCTACCTATGAGAGGATGGGATATATTTGGCTACACCTTCAACAGGTCTTCCTTCGGGAATGTTATCCAAATATAACAAGATTCCCATTCATGTAAGCACTCTTCCTTATCCACTATCGCGCACTCTTTGGTGCGCATCGCAATATAATATAATTTGTGACACCCTAATAAGCCCTTACCCCTTCGGGACCCAACCAGAAACAAATTGACAAAACTCTCTAAGGTTGGGGCTACACCCTGTTCGTGGCAATAGAAGATAAACGCCACAATATATACGTAACTACCCGGGAACATGACATAGGTAGGGTAATAAATATCCCGAAGTACGGCCGCTACAAATGGATGTAGCGGAAAACGTAACACGCACTTCAGAGAAGCATAACTAACAGGTAAGGCACTGGATGGAACGTTCATTTCCGCTGGAAGGAAATAAGAGACATCTTCCTTTCCCTTCCAGATAAAGTAATGAGTGGGAATTGAGAACTTAGATCTAAACTCTTCAATATCTAACTCGGACATGGTTGGATACCTAGCCTTACGAAGAGCCATGGTCGTTACCTTAAGAAAACTGGGTTAGAGTGGTCGGAAATGGGCAAAAGCCAGAATGATGCGCGTTGGTTGCTGTGGCGACGATTTTTGCAATTAGGCGGTGGGGGTGAACAGTCCTAGAAACCATGATTTAAATAGTAAAATCCCGACGTATCAAGCGTTGCCATGTAGGATTACTATAGGCAATCGCAGTCTGTACCCACAGAGCATGCATGTTAGTTAACAGAATACGTAAAGGCGTAAATCGGGATTTTATCGTTTAAATAAAAATAACACGCTCACTTGCAGTTCAAAATCAGTTTTCCAACTTTGCCCAAGTATGAGATCGGTCCCTAGGATGCTTTCCATCATCGGGAACAGTCCTGAAAGTGCCTGAGTCGTCATGTGATCGACCTTATATCACCTCTGCAATGTCACACAAGTCCGAGGGGCTAGTGATGAGGGCTCCGGGACCGGGTACCTTCTGTTGGGTTAGGCCCAATCTAAGAGGTTAGCCCGAATGATTAAAGACGAACTAATGCGGCCCAAGATCGTCACTTTGGCCCATTTGGATTAACTAACCCGAAGGTCCATTAAGAAGTCAGGACCGAAGATGGAGTTGGTCGTAACAAGGAATGCATACTCACCGACCTAATGGATCGGTCCAAACGGTTACAGTGACGCGTTCTAAGCCTCAGGCCTCTCCACGTGTTCCATGCTTCGGGTCTTGTCACATTTTCCATGCATCGGTCCCAGCCACGTTTTACAGCGTGCTATAATGACGTTCAACAGAATTGTCAGAGGCGGTTACAGGGCGTGGATCTCAAACGCCATCAGCCCTATAAATACAGAATTTGACGACGGAATTAGCAGGATCTTTTAGATGCAAAGAATAGGCCGTTATTCTGCCGGGATTATTCTTATCGCTTTCTTATCTTCGTTATTTTCATAAGCCTCTGTTCTTCTTGTAATCGAACTTTTATTTGATTAGTGAATCGACTGAGAGCATTCACTGCTCTTGGTCATGTGGTTTTTTCCCAATTTCCCAGGGTTTTCCACTATAAATTGATGTGCCTCATTGCCGTTTATATTTTCTCAATCGTTCTCCCACAAAAAAACAAATCAAAACTGAGTTCGTTTCTTAACGAATTGGACGACTGTTGATACCCCCTAAAAAGACACCATAACATATTGTTGTTCACAGTCATATTCGTTCAACTGTTTTGCTTCCTCGTCGGCTCATGTATGGATCACGTTATTTCTATTTTTTCTCGTTAAAGCTCAATCTTGGACTTCGTACAATGTTTTGTTTATGCACATAATGGTGTCAAACGACTATACGCACGATAAAACGCAATACTTTACGATCAACGGAATAACAACGGTTTTGGGGTGAAGAGGACAAATTTGCAACATTTCACAAAGTTTGTGGGATACATCTTTCAAATAACACAATAAGGATGTTGATTGCAACAAAATCATAAGTTTGGAGAATTAATTTGTCAAAAAAAACATTAAAAAACGTAATTGCCCCTTTTCCAAAACGTTGGGAACTCTAATGGTGTTAGAGACGTTTTTTTGTCAAAAATATGAAATTACAAGAATAGTTTAAAAACGTTTTTTCTCAATTATATTTCCGTTTTTATTAGGGACTATAATTGTCAAAATTGAAAATATTGAGAACTAATTTTGCCATATGTATTAAACATGGGGGAGTAGTTTTACCGAACTATGCAAAAACATGAATCAATTTCACCGTATTACAACAATAAGGGTCAAAATTCATAAATTATGAGAATTCAATATTTCAAAACCCTAAAATTATGGGACTGTTTTTGCATTTGATATTTTAATTATATTTTTTTGATTTTATATTAGAATAAATAAGTTTTGTCTAAATTATAGAATGTCAAAGAAAATTGATTTGCAAGTTGCAACTCATAAAAAGCTCATTCATAAGTATTTTAATTGAGGTTTTGTCTTAAATAAAAAATCAAATAAAAGTTTCAAACATGTCCCACTTATTTACTTCTCTAATTAATTACTATAACAATCTATCAGACAACCCCGGCAACCGTCGGAAAAAGCTCAAGCTCACGGGTGGCATGGGTCCTCGAAACATAGGGTGGCGGAGAAAATAGAACCCCATGGCCACGGCCACCATCTTCGAGGGGACGACGTACAAAACTATTGTAATTGCCAAACACACCCCTACAAACAACTTAGTTGCTCGGGGATCCCTCCAACTCACCAATGCTTGTAATCTTTCCCCTTGTGTTGCAATATCACCCAAAACCGTTTGAACCCGACCCGACAACACACGTAGCCGGTCATATCTGACCCGGATAATTTCCACTGGTCGTGTACTTGGAAATTGGTCGAATTCTTCGTCCAACTCATCCGGGTCCACCGTATCCGCTTGGGATAGTTTGATATCCATACCCGCAGGGATCTTGGGTTTGAATCGATGATGCCAAATACCGATTAGAAACAAGTAAAGAAATCCAGTGGGCACGATCAAATCCGGGTACCAAATGATGACCAAATAGAGAAAATGGATCAAAACTGTTGTGACCGGGTTTCTCCATCTCCTGATCCGATCGACCCATTTCACAAACCCGATTATCCATCCGATTACCGCCACGATACGGATCCAATTAGCTTTGCTTTTTCTCATGCTCCAACTATGAGAATCCACATCAAGCATGCACTTCACCACCTCTGGACCTAACGGCGGCTCAGATCTCTCAAGCCACATCGCCGCCATCTTCGTTGCTGCGATGCGTAAATTCTCTTGTTGTGCGACACCAAGAGGACGGAGATAGTGCATCCGCGGCAGCATTGGCTGGCTGTATACCCCGCAAATATCCGGCAGAATTGACGGGCAGACAAACCGGACAGCCAGTTCCATTTCCCCCATTTTCTTCAATCCGGTTCGGGTTAGCACCATCAACGGATACGAATTCATGTACACTTTATTACTATCCAGAGTTGAGACTCGGATCCGAACCTTTCCAATTCGGCAATCCAGTTTCTCGTCGCCGCTATCAACGGCGAACATACGCCAGTTGTCGAATACTCCTATGGTCAAAACGGTACAGGGATCGTAAACTTGCCATGTGTACTGCTCGTTCCATCTTGGGTCGAAGCTATCAGTTACAGTTCGGGTTCGGACCCATTTCTTTCCGTACTTAGCCACACAATAAGAATCCGTGGACCCTTTTCCATGGCCGCCTTTTGATTTCATGGGTAATAATCCTCTGCAACCAAGAATCCCAAGCTCCAAAACGCCGACGGCCGGTTTCCATAGTTGCTTGGCGGTGGGCCTGAAATCACTGCAGAATTGGGCAGGCTCATCCAGTACGTGGTATCCTCCTTCTAAGCAAATTCTCAGATTTAGCCTCCCGAAGTAAGATCCATTCCCTCCGGGCCCACTTTCAAGGCTGTACCATTTGGATGCGACGTGTCGATCATCGTGCCGTTGTTCAATGGATTCCACGGAGATCACGGTGTGTCCGAGTAGCACAGGATCTATACCCGTGCGATCTTCCACCAGGAGAACGAGGCTTTCCTCCAATGGCTCTCCAACAACGAATAACAAGTCTTCGTTCCAGTGGATTGCGGGTGCATGGTCACTCATCGATCCTTTACGGGTACGGGTCGACTGGGATCCGATTTGAGCTCTTACCCGGATTTCAGGGGTCGTTAGTGGGGGCAAATTGGGAATAATGTGAAGATCTTGTGCTTCGATTACAGTGACGCGAAGGTACCACATTTTTGGGGACTGGTACACCTTTGGGCGGGTGTAAGACACCGAAGGTTGAGGTTGCGGGTCGTCTGCGCTCCAGGATTCTGGGAACGCCTCGTCGGCTTGAGTGCCGATCCATACTGATAGCTGGAGATCGCCTGAAACTCTGTTCTGTTCGTCGCCGGCACTACCTTCGAGATGGTACCAGTGATGGGCTAAAGGACTGTCCGGCGGGTCTCGCACTGGTACATCGGAGAGATCGAAACAGACGCCGCCGAGGAATTTATCCGACGCCCCATCCCAAACGGAGATTTCGAGAGTGGATTCCGCCGCGGCGTCTTTGTTGTTAGCAAAAGCAAAGACTTGATTCCACTCGGGATCGGCTGGAGGATCTGTCGCCGTAGAAAATTTGCAAGGCATTGAACGGACGAGATGGTTCAAAGTACGGATTCTGACGTTTGGATTCTCGTTCTGCGATAACCCTCGGGCTTTGACGATGCGTACGAATAAATACTGCATTGGTTCCACCAGATCAAAAGCCTGAATTCTGTCGGAATTATCACCAATAGATTTGCCTGTGATGATTTTCGGGGAGTAGTTTTCACTCGATTGACGCCTAATGAGTTTCATTCTCTCGCCTGGAACTGGGGCTACAAGCCCGTTAGCCATCTGCATTCTTCTGAATTCCGGTGGAGGCATATTCTCTGGCTGTGGTGGTTCATTTACTGGAAGATGCTCGTGAATCCTTACAAGTTGAGGTGAATGCTCTGGCGGCTGCAATGACACGTGGGTGTGCACCGGCATCGTCGGATACCCCTCCATAACCACTAATACTGGTTTCTTCATCACTTCCTCTTGTGCCACGGGCTGCTCGTGAGATTGCTGGGGCGGCTGCGGCTGCGGCTGCGGCTGCTGCTGTTGCTCCTCCACAATCTCATCACAGTAAGAAATTTTGAGTCCCAATTCCCCTCTAACCCAACTGAAAACACTCTTCTTCTCCAATGTCAAATACACAAATCCTTCTTCCCCTCTCTTGGCAAACTGTGAGCCATATAATTTCACCCTCCCCAGAAAATGATTCCTCCTAACATTCCCATTTCCGCAATACTTCTTATCGTTGAATACTTCAACATTCAACTCCTCGTAATCCATCGTTCTTGGGTCTGAAACAACGAATTCTACTACCTCATTCCAAACAGGATTAAGATTTTGTAAAACTGTTGAAGTTCGTTTCTTCTGACCATCAAAATCCACAACCACATAAGGGCTTGAGCTTCCTTGGCCATCTTTAGGAAGAAGGTCTCTAGCCTCGACCACTTCAACAATCAGTTTCCGGACGATAGAAGGCGGTTTGGGTTGATCAGATGGCAGTTGAGGATGATCATTAGCCGCTGTCATTGTGTCACAGGGTTGCAGGTACCCTTCCTCTGTTTCGCTCACAAGCTTTTTCTTTGTAGCGTTAAGCGCAGTTTAAGTATTTTCACTTGAATTCCATGGAAGCATTTTGCTCTGTCAAGAGTTATTGTGAAATACTGTGTGGATATTATGTGAATATTGAAGGAGAATGCTGGGTGGTTATTTGTTACTGTGCTTGACTGCTTGTTTGTGGGGTGAGAAAGAGATTGGATTCCATTCTCTCCATTGAAGTTTTCAATATATTCCTTCATCTACTTTTTGATTTCATCCCCCTAAACTAAATCTAAATATATTCTTACCGTAAGCTTACTCAATTGTAACCTTGTGTTCTTTTTAGTATTACGTAACCGAATCAGCATTTTCAAGTAGATAAACTTGTAACCACTGGTTTATTTATGCTTAGAAGCCAAGGAATAACATTATTCTGCTGTGCCTCAACTCTTTTGTCAAAAGTGTGCAACAAATTTTTACAAAAGTTTGTTTAAAAGCTCTTGGTGTCTTTATTCTGGTTCTGATTCTCGCAACAAATCTAGAGTTTGTTATTCATTACTTGATAGTCATACTAAAGTAGTATGTTTTGGTTATTGATTAACATGGCGAGAATAATTCCTTCTTTTTGATTGAATCTGATCCTTCGATGATATAAAGCATTTGTAGAACAACACATTCTCCCTCTCTATCAATACAATTCATTAGGGATTTGCATAAAAATCTGTTAATCGAACCGTAACCAAATCGATTTTTCGGTTATCCGAACTGCAAATATTTAATCAGATCGGATTGGATGCGGTTTCGAGTCGGATATGGTTTTTCAAAATACATATCCGATTCGATATTTATATTTATATTATATTATTTTTTTTTTCTAATTTTGTAAAATTAAAACTTTATATATGGTAAACCATTTTTTCTTTATTATAATTTTTTTTCACTACTTTATTTGCTCATCCATACATAGTTGAATTATTTTTTTAATGGAAGCTTCCCATTCGGAAAGGAATGAAGAATGGGTATGAGTGTTATTGTATTCTAATTTATTTAAATTGAAATTTCATGGATTTGTTATTTCTTTTTGAATGATTCTTAAGTTTTCTTATCTTCTTAATGTTTAATTTGAATATATTCTTACAACTTATTTATGCCCATAGAATAAGTCAAGTATGAGAGACAATACAGAAGATATTTCTAAATCAAGTTGAATGAATATATCAAGATAAAAGATATGTAGAAAAAGATATCCCAAAAAAATCAGATGGCAAACAAAAATCTTGGGTATGAGAACATTTTCAAATGTTTGATGATTTACCTAAGAATGATAGAAAAACATCTTGTGTTTATTGTTCAAAAATCATCCATTGTCCATCTAGGGTTGATACTTCTAGAATAAGTAGTCATTTACATAGATGTAAAAAATATCCTCAACAATTTGGAAAAAAAAAGACTTTAGAGTTCAAGATGATTGAGGGAAATATTTCTAAAGAGATGATGACACATGTGTTTGATCAGACTAGTTGTAGAAAAATCATTAGTTAAAATGTTTATTATGGATGAGTTGACTTTGTAGAAAAGATGAGATTTAAGGAATTTTGTTATGAAATTTGACCACAATTTCTAATTCCTTCGCGTACTATTGTTGCTAAAGATTATTATAGTCTTTTTTTGGATGAGAAAAAAAGTTGAAGTTATGTTTTGCCAAGTTGCATTCACGTGTTTCTTTTACTACCGATACTTGGACATCTATTCAGAACTTGAATTATATGTGTTTAACTCCACACTTTATTGATTATGATTGGAATTTACATTAGAAGTTCATTAATTTTTGTCCTATAAGTAGTCACAGTGGTGAAATAATTGGTATGTTAATTGAGAAATATTTGTTAGATTGAAGCATTAATAAAATTCTTACTATTATAATGGATAATGCTAGTACCAATGATTGTGAGTTGCAGTATTTGAAAAAAAGGTTGAATAGTTGGAAAATTACAATTATGAATGGTGATTACATACATATGCGATTGTGAGAGAAGGTTTGAAAGAAATAAATGATAGTATTGTTCGAATTAGAGTTGCAAGTAGATATGTAAGATCATGCTAGTACCTTAAGATTCAAGTTTTGAGTGGAAAAAGAGAGAATAGAAAGTAAAAATTATCTTTGTTTGGATGTAGACACTTGATAAAACTCTACCTATTTAATACTATAGTCAACTGTAAAATTTCAACCAACATTTGATCTATTGGAAACAATAGATAGAAATTATGTAAATGAGTTATATCCTACGGTGCGATCTGTAAGATTTGAAAACCAATAATAAAATGAAGTAATGATTGAAAAAAATTGTAGAGTAAAATGTTTGTCTACATAAATCTATTGGGATTATACAAAGAATATATTATTTTTCTTGAACTTCTTTTATGATACTACTTTGAGGTTGTCTAGATCAATTTATGTCACTCGAAATGAGTACATGAAGGAGGTTTATGGTATTGGTTTTATTCTATCCAAAATGTGAAAATGATGATAGTGGGATAACCCTCATGGCTTCTAAAATGAAAAAGAAGTATGACAAGTATTGGGGAAACATTTATCGGCTTAATACTTTGGTTTTCATTGCTGCCATTCTTGATCCAAGGTATAAATTGACATATGTGCATTTGGTGATTGATAAAACATATGAGATTGACATTGCTACTAAATTGAAAGAAAAGACAGAGTTAGTTTTGCAATATATGTTTGAAACTTATGGTGTAGTAGTTGCATCATCATGCGATAAACAAGCTACAAATCAAGCCAAGAGAAAAACTACCATGGATGTAGATCAAATTACTGGAGCAAGTCATTATTTGAATATGTTATTCAATGATCATAAAAAAGATTTTGATTGCACTATACAAAAAACTGAAATAGAGATATATTTGTTAGAGATGAAGTGTGATCATAATGACAAAAACTTCAAAATACTAAATTGGTGGAAGACAAATACCTATAGATATCCTATACTTGCTATGATTGCTCAAGATTGGATGGCTATACTAGTTTCTACGGTTGCTTCGGAATCTACATTTTGTAGATGAGGACGTGTTCTTGATCCTTTTCGAAGTAATTTGTCTCCAAAAATGGTAGAAGCTCTAATATGTGCAAAAGATTGGTTGCGAAAAAATCATGAGCCAATTTATGTTGATGAATGCTTAGAAGAATTAGAGGATTTGGAAACATGTATATATATATATATCTATTGGTGTAATATTTAATTTTTTCATTAATATTAATGTTTTTATATTTTATTCTTATTTTGTAGAAATAACCGATATAGAAAAACATCAAGTAATCAACATCGAATATTGATTTTTGAAATTTATATGTTTCTAGTAAGTTAGATAATTCTTCGGATATTTTATATTATCATTCAAATGTAATTAATTTTACAATTGATTTTTTTTATAGGTTGTGAATACGAATATCTAAGTGAATTATGTATTAGCCAAAAGAAATACATAACCAAAAGTAGATTTCCTTGAATCTACACAATTCGCGAAATCTGAATATGAGTAACCAATAACTTAAAGAGAATCATATTTCTTGTACATAAGTATGTGATCTTTTGTTCCTTGTATGTATCTCAAAACTTTCTTTGCATCTTTCTAGTGAACTATTCATGGGTTGCTTAACTATATGCCCAATATACTTACAACAAAGTTTAAATTAGGTCGTGTGCATGTTTGTGCATGCATTAAGCTGCCAACAACAGAACCATAAGGGATGTCTTTTCATGCCATCTTGTTCTAATTTATTCTTTAGACATTGCTTAATTTGTTACCATTATCAATTGGAACAACATTAGAGGAACATTTTTCCATATTGAATCTTTCAATAACTTTTGTGATATAACATTTTTGAGATAATTTTAAAATGCCTTGTGATCAATTACAGTTCTTTAAATCCATATGAAGTTATGGTATCATTAAACTTTAGATACCATTGATGAGAAGCTTGTTTTAATCTATATATTGATTTCTTAAATTTATACACTAAGTGTTCCTTCCCCTCAACCTCAAAACCTTGAGGTTGATTCATATAGATATCTTCATGGAAATTTCCATACAGAAAATCTGTTTTAACATCCATTTGATGTAATTCCAAATTGTAATGAACCACAAGTGCCATAATAATTCTGAAAGAATCTTTTCTAGAAACAGGAGAAATTGTTTCTATATAATCAATGTCTTCTTTTCGAGTAAAACCTTTAGCAACAAGTCGAGCTTTATATCTTTCGATATTGCCATTGGAATCACGTTTGGTCTTGAACACCCACTTACAATCAACTCTTTTAGATTCCATTGACAATTCGACAAGATCCAAGTTTCATTGTTTGCCATCAATTTCATCTCTTCATTCATAGCATCAAGCCATCTTTCAGAATTTTTACTATTCATGACAACGATATAAGAAACTGGATCTTCAAAACATTCAGAGTCAAAATCATACTCATGTAAATAAACCATATAATCATAAGAAATAACATAATATCTTTCTCGTTGTGATCCCCTTAAGACTATTTCTTGTGCTTTATTTACAATTTTATATTCTATGATGATTTCATTATCTCGTATTCCAACAGTATAATTATGTCTTTCAACATTAGGATTCAAGACAATGATTGAAATGTCGGTTTCATTATGAGTTTCATTTTGTACTTCTTTTAGTTCTACAATGCATTGATCAAAACCGAAACCAATGTCATCATTTTCAATGAATTTTGCATTTTCAATTTCTACAATTCTTGTACAATGGTTAGGACAATAGAAAGGAAACCGTTTAGATTTTTCTGGATAACCAATGAAAAAACCACTGATTGTTCGTGAATCCTGTTTTCTTTCATGTGGTTTATATATCCTGATTTCTGCTGGACAACCTCATGTATGAAGATGTAGTAAAATGGGTTTCCTACCGGTCCATAATTCAAAAGGTGTCTTTTCAACAACCTTAGTAGGAACCCGATTTAATAAGTACATGGCAGTTCGTAAAGCATGCATCCACAATGATAAGGGTAATGTTGGATTACTCAATATACTTCTAACCATATCCATTAAAGTATGATTTCTCCTTTCTGCTACACCATTCTATTTTGGTGTGCCTATCATAGTGTATTGTGCAACAATGCCATGCTTTTATAGGAATTTAGCAAAAGGACATGGACATTGCCCAAATTCATTATATTTTCCATAATAGTCACCATCTCTATCAGATCGTACAATATTCACTTTCATCTCTAATTGTCTCTCAACTTCCGTAATGAATATCTCAAAAGCATTCAAAGATTAAGACTTATATTTCAATAAATAGAGATATCAATAATGTGAAAAATCATCGATAAAGGTTATGAAATAAGTTTCTCCATTAAAGGACGAAATGTCAAAAGGACCACAAATATCAATGTGTATAATTTCAAGGAGTTGTGTGCTTCTTGTGGCTTTCTTCATAAGTGTGTGTTTTGTAAACTTTCATTTAACACAATCTGCATTGATTTTGTCTAAAAATATTTTAGAGTATTTGTTTTATATTAGTCGATATCTTTTACAATGTGTCATATACGACGTTGGACCCACAATGTGTGAGTCTACATCCTCGGGAGAGCGGAGCACTACCTTGGTTTTCACTATAACAATCAAAGTATACAATTACAATTGAGGGATATCCACAATCCGAATGAAAACGACTCAAAAAATGATCAAATCCACTCCGTCTTGCTGGAACTGCCAAAAACTCGCGAGTCAGAAAAAACTCGTGACTGGGCACAAAGTCGCGACTGTCATGGACACAAACTCACGACTGGGCACGAAATCTTGTGAGTATGCCTTAACGAAATAAGATACGAAACTTCGGGACCAATGAAACAGTGTAGAAAGTCGCCAATGAGCATAAACTCGCGACTGCGGGTATCAAAATCTCATGACTAGATAGAAAGTCGTGAGTCCCGGGGAGAGTTCAAGTGAAGACTTTGCCTTGGGAAGCGTGTCAAGAGTATGAACCATTTTTTAGTGCATTGGGGTTTATATTTATAGAAAAATTCAGCCTAGGTTAGTTTCTGGACCAGAAGCACAATATCAATCAACTTAGCCAAATTACTTAGAAAATATCCAATTCAACCGGAATAAGCGCCAAAGCGTCCCGGAACTTCAGAACTGCATCCCGGTCAAAGGCTAGTCAGAAATAATGATGAGAAATACCGAAAAATACCGTCGATTAGTTCGTTATCTTTGAAAAATTCCCAAAACTTACCGACGCTCTCTTCGGGTGCCAAATTAGGAAATTACCTTTGGACCCGTTCTGGACCGAAATTGTCCAAAACTAATCGAAACGTTATTAGAACCCTCATATGTGGGTCCAGTAAGTCCGACTTATGAGAATACCTCGAAACCACATTTTTCAGTAAATATATGAGAAAACCGAAAATATCATTTAACCACATCAGACAAGCCCCCGGGGTGGTATAATACCATGAATACCCCTGGTAATATCGATAGTCCCCTAGTTTTAAGATTCCAATTCAGTCGTAAACCACAACATTTTATCTTGTTCCGAAATTCGACGTTCGTTCAAAAATTTTGTTGAGAAAACCATGAGTAAGGTTGGAATCTACTCGTCGACGCTATCGTTTTGACACTAAGAATGTTAGATTCTGAGATTGGGCAAAAATCTCATGATTTCCCGACCCTGGGGTCCGCTCCTATTAATACTTCTGTCCTTCTCGCATAACAACGTCATTTCGCGCAAACTCATCATTCTCGCGACTTTTTGTAACACAATCTTGCGACTACCTCGCCTTAACAGTGACACTCGCGACTTTGTGACGAAAACTTGCGACTGCTTACAAAAACTCGTGACTGTTACACAATCTCGTGACTTCTTACAAAATCTCGTGACTATGTCGAACGAACAGTAACACTCGCGAATTTTGGTATGAAAACTCTCCAGACACTTAATAAAATTTGGAAATTTGTTTTTTGAACTAATTAAGCAATGTCTTCCGATTCCGCCCCATATTCGAACCCTGACACCTCTTCGTCTCATTCCTAGGACTCCTTATCCGATTCGAGGAGTTCAAATTCGAGTATGTCGCCTTTTCCGCCTAGTACTTCAAATTTATATCCATACTTTTTTGAACGAATCGCCCATCTCGAGAATACTCTGGGCTCTCAGAGTCTAGCGGCTAAAGCTCTGAAGTCTTTTGACCAGCCCTATAGTATGCATGCTCGGAAGTGTAAATCTGTTGTGGAGGATTACCACCAACCTTCCCACTGCGTTCTGTATCAACCTAGACCTGCTGACCGGATTTTGTGTCCACCGGTCGGTACCCACACTATTTGACTTGAATACTTAAAGTGTGGGTTCCGCTTTCCACTTCATCCTTTCACAATTAAACTCATAACTCATCTAAAAATCCACATTTTCTAACTAAATCCGAACTCAATCTATTTCTTAACTACCTTCATCATTTTCATGGAAATGAATCGTGTTCCACTGACTATCGACCGTTTCTTTCAAATCTTCCAGATCAGTACATCTAACCATTACGGTGCTCAGGGCTGCATATTCTTCAGCCTAAGATACCAAAAAAACCCTTTTCCATTCTCCACTCCTCAATCGAACCATGACTGGAAGAAACATTTCTTTTTTGTAACCTGTGTGGGCACTACTAACTTGTCCAAACTCAGCCTTCCTTGGTGGTTTCCCGTCGAAGGGGAACCCTTATTCCCAGAATCTTATTACTTCATTCCACAAGCGGCCATTCCAAGACAGTTTAAAAAGGCGCTTCTCGCGTGTGCTAGATCGGACGATGTAGACTGGACTGCGAAGACTCTATTTTACGGTCCGATCTCGGTCACTTTCGGCCTTCTCCCGGCTCCTCCCCATTTTAGTAGGGAATTACTAGGTACCTGCCTCGTGCAATCGCACCTGAACCATCTCGATAGATTTTTCTTCGATAGGAAAACACCCCTTTATATCAATACGGACTTGCCTTATGATCCTCGTTCCGTATCGTTTACATAAATTGTTTGTTTTGCAGATAAAATTATGGCCCCAGCTGAAGATCCGTCTCGACTAGGCGACAGGTTGAGGTCGCTACAAGTGTTGGTCTCGGAAGATGACAACCTTATATTTGAAATGGCGCCGGGGGCCGGAACTGAACTGCGACCGCCGAACTGGCGCTCAGTCTACAAGAAACGACACCACTAAACGATGAAGTCACGATTACGACTCCCCCGCAACCTCCTATGATAGTGGAATCTCCCGAACAAGGAAAAAATATGCCGTTGCCGGAGGTCATGAGAATGTTGTAGACCCGGCTCCCGTTGCTCGGCAACTGGAGCTTAACTTTGAAGGCCCCGCCCCCGAAGGGGGAATGTATGATTAACGCCCCTGAGGCGTTAATTAACGTCTTCGAGGACCACGAAGAGGGTGAAATAAGCGGGGGTCAGCCACTAGATCCGCCGGTGGAAGAAGTGCCGCGGGAGACCCGCATGGACAAAGGGAAAAGGCATGTGGAAGGTTCATCTCTCTCAGAGTTACCAGAGCCTGCTAGGAAAAGTGGGCTGGATGCAGATTTCCCCATGCCTTCCGGATAAGAAACATCCCAAAACTAACCGTGAAGGATTGGCCCCAGATGGGGAATCAGGCTGGTTTCATAATGTTAAAAAATGGAGTGGGCGTTCAGATTCCGCGATTCGATAGAGTTACAAAAATGCCGGCCCTAGATTACTTTCACCGGCACCTGGAGCTACCGCCACGTAGTCAAGATGACCACACAAAATTCACTGACTTCAGCAGGTTGATGAGTCAAGTTTCGACAATACGTCGCGTAAGGGGAGAGGTTTGTAACCAATCTCAATTAGAAATTTACTTGCTCCCGATACGTATAAATGTATATATCCTTAACTCTTGTTTTTCTTTAAGATGGAACGAACATGTGTGGAGTTGGGGTCACAGCTTCAGTTGGGGAATACTGCATGTTAAGGCACTCTTAGCTCAACTATCCAGATATCATTGGGGAGCATACAAAAAAGGCCGCAGAGAAGATGATTTAAAACCAGCGGGAGAAGCATGCACAAGACATGGTGTCCCTCAGGGCTGAGCATAATAAAGCGATCGAGGCTTTGACCCAGGCTCATGGCAACGACTTGACGGAAACATAAGCCCTGTTTGTTGAACAGAAGCATGCTCTCGAACAGTCTGTGAGTACCTTGAAGGTGAATCTCAAATATGCCAAGGACAGCTGGAAGAAAACCGAGTTGAGAACGAGGCCAAACTGACGAAGGCCAAAGATGCCAACGCCGCAAATATAAAAGATCTCGAGAAGGCAACGGAGGAAAACACCGATATGAAGTCAAGAATTGGTTCTCTCCAGGCGACTATCGACGGTCTAAGGGCTGGGGCGTTTAGGTTGCCGCGCCAAATGAATGATTGCTTTCGGAAGTTGATTTGAGAGTACACAGTGCATTCCCCAACCTTCTGAAATTTGGCGGCACTAGTGAGTGCAAAAATGTACCTTCGGTACTTCTTCAAGGGGAGTGTCTAGACTCAAAGAATTCTGGGCATAGCGCTATCATCGAAGGAGAAAGAGAAGTTAGATCCCAGCCTTTTAGGGAAACTCGAGCCTGACCTTGTGGCGGAAAAACTAAACTGCTCCCAGGATCCATTCGTGGCCCTCCAATTTAATCTGGAAGAGGACTTGCACATGCAATGTTTCTCAGAGGAGATCGAGACCCAAGAAGGCCCACCATCAGATGCATATTCTAGATTGGCTCCACTATTCCCAGAACCAGTGGGTCCCCTCGTGGCAGATCTTCACAAATATGAGGAGGTGATAACTGAACACTATCCTCCCATATATATTCTTGCAAGTGTGAGAGAAGCCCGGGAGCGCCATCAAGCTGAGATGGCCGACCGCTGCGGAGATTTTAGAAGATGTCCTTAATCCTCCTCGTCCAACGGTTGTCATAAGGAAGCGCCCAAGCGGTCCCGGTGAAAGCTCAGGCTCCCAAAAAAAAGAAGAAATAAACCTCCTCTCGTGATATATTTGCTTTTGTAATCTCTCCCCCTTTTTTGTATCTCTGTTATAGAAATAATTCTAGAATTTCTTTCTTTTTCAATTTCTTTAAGAAAAATATAACTCCCAACAATCCGCAACTTCTTCTTGAAGAACTTGCCTCAGAAATAATAATAACCTTTCATATAATAAGTTCGCTGATTGGGAACAAATATTCTTTCGGCATGATTTGATAGATGACTTCATATATTTTGCAACTAGCAAGACGGAATCCTGATCGATAATTATAATAAATTCCTTATCCTTAGACATTTCATGATAATTCCAAGAATGAGTAGGAGTCCCCAGTAATAATAAAACTTATTCTTGAATCTATGCCGTCGGGTGGAGGTCTGATTATTCTGACCGCTTATTCGAAGGAAATCCGTAAATACGATCACAAATAATGAGGATTGATACAGTAGGATTATCCCTCGGCCATTTTAATCACAATCGAAAATACCCGATCTTTAAAAGACTTTATCCCTCAATAATGTTGTCCCTCATGTAATAATGTGGTTTCATAATTTGTTAGACAATGAATCCCGATTTTTCCTCTGGTCATGAATAACACGATTTCGTCCGTCAATGCCATAAATAAATGCCATAAGGCAACTCATAGAAATGATCTTTCTTGATCGAGTGTTCAGAATCCACCACTTTGGTCATAAATACATTATCTGATCACTCCTGCCGTAAACATAAATATCTTCAACGAGATGCAAACGACATTTGGTATTGCTTCCCCATTCATCACGCGTTGGGGCTTTGACAAGTGCCCGTTAACCTCGGGCTCACTAAGCGCCCCTATCCAATCATACATTCTTGATAAACTTTCATTTTCTCTGAGTATAAACTTGCACTTGAGATTATTTCACTCTTCACGAAGCCCCCCTCATTCACTTGCACGTATCTTCTACTATAAACTTGCACTCGAGATTATTTCATTCTCATAGGGTCTCACGACGCACCCATCATTCACCTGCATGTTTTCTCCGATATAAACTTGCACCCGGGGACATCACACTTTCCCTACGGTATAAACTTGCACCTGGGATCATCACACTTTCCCTCCGGTATAAATTTGCGCTCGGGGTCATCACACTTTCCCTCTGGTATAAACTTGCACCCAGGGTCATCACACTTTCCCTCAGGTATAAACTTGCACCCGTGATCATCACACTTTGTCTCCGGTATAAACTAACACCTAGGGTCATCACACTTTCAATCCGGTATAAACTTGCACCCTGGGTCATTACACTTTCCCTCCAGAATAAACTTGCACCCGGGGTCACTGCGGAAATGGACATGCCTAAGACAAGCGTACGACCCTCGTCGGAGGGTCATGGAGGAGTTGGGTCAAAAAGGCATCCCATTCGCCACGGAAACATGCTCGGTACAAAGCCGGCTACCACACAATCAATAGGGCCCCTTGGCATATTCTAATAGTATGTATGTACAGACGATTCTGCCGTGGACAGAAAGACTCATCATGTTCAAAGTATTTTGATGCAGTATCTAATTTGACGAGTTTGAAAATGATCGAGTACACAACAGGCGGTGCATTGCATTTCTAATCTAACTTATTATTTAATTCCATCCTCCATCGTACTAAAATGCAATGAACCTACTCCTATCTTACCTGTCCCCTAGTCGATTGAATTCATGTCATAAAAAATGATACTTAAAAAATCAGAATGTAAAAATATTAAAAAGATGGGAATTTTTATTTTAAAGAGATTGACGAGTCACGTCTATACATAATACTTACACAAATTGGAAATATACCAAGTCCATGGCAGCTCATCTCTACTCATATTCACAATCTTATATGTTTCTTCTCTCACCACCACCGTAACTCTATACGGACCTTCCCACTTAAGATCTAACTTACCAACGTATTTTAATACTTCTACTTTCTTTTGGACTAAGTCCCGACCTGTTAACAACACACGACGTACATCTTTATCATGTCTTTTGGCCATCCCATAGCATCAAGCATAGCATGACTATCGTCAAACTTCATGGTAGTCAATGTCCCCATAAGAGTTCCGGCATCTGATTTGTCAGCACTTTTAGAACGAGACTTTGAATTTACAGATGTCATATATTCTTTAGCATTCTCGGTTTTGGAGATTGATGGCTTAATATTATCCACAATGGTCATTCTCATCAACATTAAGTTTAACCGGTTTGAATGTTCCTATGTGGTATAGAACATTCTTTCTTCATTGGTGTTGCATTTGTAAGTATGGGTTTATCACCTAATAAAGCCGTATCAAGATACTGAACACCTAAGCGGTACATGATTTGTTCAGACCAATCAACATAATTCAATCCGTTAAACTTCACAATGGAAGTAGCATTCAAATTCATAGACATAACAGGTGCTGCAAAATAACAACATATATTAAACAATAATGTTTAAATAAACTCTTAATATGTATTAAAGTTCTCCTTTGTGTGAAACAAAAAAAAATACATTAGAATAAAAAAAATTGAACATGCTATTAATCTTTAGATTTAAAGCATACTTAATATTTTTATAATAAAATAACTTTATTATTAGTGATCACAAAATTAACCTTTAGGTTCAATTGTGTAAACACTAAAAATATAAAATGTTTAGATGTTTAAAATATAATAAATTTGACCACTGTGGTGAAACAAATTAACTTAAATTAGGCATCAACAATCATTATTTGCGGAAAAACAATCATCAATAATTTACGTAATATCAAATATTAGTGTCATCTTTAAGAGTTAAATTCTTTAATAAAATGTATTATTACTATATAATACACACATGTTTTAGCCTTTGTAAAAAAATTTAACCAAGTTAAATAAAATCAAATATTATAATGATTTCATAACATATCAAATTAAGCAAATAACTAAAAGCTTTTGCCGGAAAATGTTATTGAAATCACTGTTTTCAATCAAAAGAAGTATAATAAGTGATATGTTATTCCAAAACCTAGCTCTGATACCAAATGTAGAACTTAATCAAACCATCAAGGTCAAGGACCTTAGAATTACTTTATCACCACAACCCGCATTTACCTTGAGACATTTCGTATATGTCATACCCCTCAATTTTAGACTATAAAACAATAGGTGCATGGCACGCCGTGCTTCGAAAAAGAAACACAAGGCTTAAATCGTAAGATTTATTCTCAAATTTTATTTAAAATCCGTATATAAAAAATAAAACATGCATATATCAACTAAGATTCCAAACATTATACAACTACAATACAAAACTACTATAGAATATTAAGCGCTAAGGGAAGTCTTACAACGTAGATAGTTTATTTTACACGCCGACAACTGATCTTCTACCCATTAATATTCCTCTGAGGTACCTGAAGGGGGGAAGTGGTCATGAGTCTGAAATAAGTAAAATACAATGCAATTGAAACATACATATGTAAACAGTTTTAACATCACATAATCAAACAATAACACATATGATAAGACTTCCATTTTCATTCAATTGCCATGTAAGGTCTGGTAACCCCTCTAAAACCATGGTTTTAGCATCACCATAGTTTCATTGACTGTAATCGTATCCTACTGCACCTCAGAGATGGACAAGAAGCCCAACCAACTCATAACACTCTAAGATTTGGTCATATCATATAATATAAGAGCTCTTTTCCACTTTATGGGTCGTACCCCATATTTTCCTCAACAAACTAGCATGCTCTTTAGCCATAACCATGGTAAAACCATGTTTCTAGTGATACGCGTCCACAAACACTCGATTTTTCACATAAACAAGTCATAATTTACAGAAACAACATGTATCAAAGGAAGTGCAGTTTGATATCCTGTCATACCAGATCTATTTTAAGAGCCAAGATTACCTTGTAAAATCATTTAAAAATTTCCATTATATGCCAACTCATGTGGCTACCATATGCAAAATGAATCACATTTCGTATATGTCATACCCCTCAATTTTAGAATATAAAACAAGAGGTGCATGACACGCCATGCTTCAAAAAAGAAACACAAGGTTTAAATCGTAGGATTTATTCTCCAATTTTATTTAAAATCCGTATATAAAAAAGGAAACATGCATATATCAACTATGATTCCAAACATTATACAACTACAATACAAAACAACTATACAATACTAAGCGCTAAGCGGAAGTCTTACAACGTAGATAGTTTATTTTACACGCCGAAAACTGATCTTCTACCCTTTAATATTCCTCTGAGGTACCTGAAGCGGAGGAGTGGTCATGAGTTTGAAATAAGTAAATACAATGCAAATGAAACATACATATGTAAACAATCATAACATCACATAATGAAACAATAACACATATGACAACACTTCCTTTTTATTTCAATTGCCATGTAAGGTATGGTAACCCCTCTAAAACCATGGTTTTAGCATTACCATAGTTTCAGAGACCGTAATTGTATCCTACTGCACCTCAGAGATGGACAAGAAGCGCAACCAACTAATCAACACCTCTAAGATTTGGTCATTTCATATAATATAAGAGATCTTTTCCACTTTATGGGCCGTACCCCATATTTTCCTCAACAAGCTAGCCTGCTCTTTAGCCATAACCAATGTAAAACCATGTTGCTAGTGATGCACGTCCACAAACACTCGATTTTTCACTTAAACAAGTCACAATTTACAAAAACAGCATGTATCAAAGGAAGTGAAGTTTGATACCCTGTCACACGAAATCTATTTTGAGAGCCAAGATTACCTTGTAAAATCATTTAAAAATTCCCAGTATATGCCAACTCATGTGGCTACCATATACAAAAAGAATCACATTAATCAGAGCTCTCAAACATTCCAGAAAAATCATTGAATACACCTAATGTGACACTGCCGCACATTAAAAACAGTTTTGCAACACTTTGGAAAATATGGCATAATAATGTATTATGAAATCTTTCATGTACCAAACATATTTTTACCAAAATATAGACTCAATAAGGAGTAAAACCATGTATGGTTTTGCACAAAATACTATACCAAATGATACCATAAAATTCACACATTTCACATAATCACATCGATGCTAGAAAAACTATTTGTAGTTTAGCTCAAACTCAATAATGCCACTTACCTCTAACTTTCTTCTGATTTCTAAACTTTCAAGTATTATTCCACATCTTAGAAGTAATTTCCTGATGATAAACACAATACCCTTAACCTTTATATCAAAGAATCCTAAAAATGAACACAATTTCACCCAAAACCAACCTTGGTTGTTCTTGGATGTTTTTTTCTATTCTCCACCCTCTAACTTTCGAAAATTTCATGAAAATAGTTTATTTGCCTCATAATATGTTCAAGATTATCTACATCCAAGCCTAGCACACGTGGGTTGCTTTAGGAAAGTCAAAATGTCATCCAATCATCATTTTGCACCTATATTTTCACTTAATTTGTCTATGTAGTAATGTTTTCATCAATATAAGTTAAGTGTTTCTATTTATCATTAATAAACTATATCAATGTCTAAGGATGTGTTACCTATATTTCAAGAAAACTAATAACTTCTATCTACATGCCATTGTAATCATAATTTAACCGCACATATTTCTCAACACTTACCATTGTAACTTTAATTGTTCTTCTCATACTATGCAGAGTCTCACAGTATAGTTTTCCGATGAATTTTCCTCTCCTAATCATTTTTAGAGCTCACTTTGAGATAATATAACAAGACAAGAACATGTTTATTCCAACACAAATGTCATCTATTTATAGGGATTAGAAATAAACCAAGAGACACACAATTCATGGCTCATTATTCCATTTAATAATTGGAAAGTTAAAGGTCATAGAACTTAATACAATTTATGTAGTAACATATATATGTATCAATAGTTGATGTGTGCACTACAAGTCCATATTCATAAAAGTGAGACAAATTCTTAATGGATAGAACTTGTACACATGAAAAGTATAAGAAGAGAACACATCATGGTATTTATAACATAAGTTTCATGGTCTATCGACATGAAATAATAAAGCTTAATATATAATATTATATGGATCACATAATGATATAAACTAACACCAATAAGAGAAACCTTCAATGTAATGAAGCACTCCCGATGATATTGTGCTAATCAGTCCACATCGAGAGATCTGACGGTAGCTTAAACATTCTCAGACTGTGTATTCCTTCGTTAGCTCGGTCAAGGCTAACGGTCACGGGCGGTTGCGCGAAGCCCAGGCCCAAGCGAGTCATGCATTGACTATATAAAGTGGGCAGCCTCAAACACTTAGAAGCATCAATCACAAGCGGCAAGGCAAGCCGAGGTTGTGGGAAGGAAGGGAAAAGGGGGGAGATTTTCCACAATAACCATTATTAGAAATATCAATATTATAAATAAACATCTTTCCAAAACTATTACAATACTAATAATCTTGATTTATTATATTATTATTTATTTATTTTATCATATTTAATAATATAAAACTTTAAGGACTTATTTGTAAATTACACTTTCAATATTTCATTAGCATTAATAAAATCAAGTCCAGCCAACACTATACCCACCCCACACATTTCGAGCCAATACAAAAGAATGGAAATAAAAAGAATAATAATTGTCTTTTTTCAATAGATTTATTGGCTTAAGGCAGACTCATAATAAACAACTCAAATTGGAGCTGTCATACCATCACTAGTAAGAAACTAAGCATTTGGATTTTTTCACTTATTTTTTAACCGTTGTTGCAGAACAAATTATAGTAGCGAGGAGGTTAGGAAACAAAAATCGTTGGATGAGGATAGATTTTACTTTCTTGAGGTATTTATTTTTCTTGTGATGTCTTCTGATTCAGTTGTTATTACGTTATTTTGGGGTTGAAATATTATTAAGGTTGTCGATCACGATAGCTATGATAGAGCTCCAAGTCATTATGCTATATTTTCTAGTAACATTACTTTCTCCAAGTTATTAATTTGCGTAAGTGAAATTTTTGGGAATGCATGGTCATTCAAAACTCATTTTTTCATAGTATTGGTAGCGATGATACTCTTTCTTATGTGATGGATATAAATCGCAATGATGTGGGAATTAATTTGTATATTGTTGAAGTTTTATTGTCTCAAGTATTGGAGTCAATTCCATTATCAACACAAGAAGGTTACTTATCAAATCGAGTTTGATACTTTATATTATATTTCCACATATATATTTTGCACTATTAGTACATCAAACATATATTTATGTAAATAAAAAATGCAAAAATGAGACAAGTGACATGTATATTGAACAATCAGATTCAGATGAAACTTTGAATGAAGTGTTAGACAATAAAAGTGATGACTTAGATGATGAAAAGTTTTTAGAAGATGAAGTTCTAAAAGGTATACTATTAAATGATTATCCGAATGGATCTGATGAGGTATTCAATATTAAATCTGGTCAAACACATATTTGGAATCCAAGAATATTATTTCCTCATCCTATTCCTTCTATATTGGTTGATTCTATTAATGTTCCATCTTAACATAAGAGTGGTAATGCAAGAGGACATGATTTTGACAAAGATATGTTATTTGACACAAAAATTAAGTTCAAAATTGCAGTTCAACGACATTGTGTTTGTGTTCTTCAACGACCTTATCATGTATATGCTAGTACTAAAAAAGTGTGGGAAGTGCGATGCCTTCATAAGGGTTTTTGCAAATGGATAATAAGAGGTGTATTCTGAAAAAGATCTCAAATGTGGAAAGTATCTAAAATTGAAAATGAGCACAGATGTTATATTGGAATAAATTTGTCTCTCGAGCATAGAAATCTTACTATTGATGTGATTGTTTTAGAAAATATAAGAGGTTTTCGGAATGATCCTTCCATTTCTATTAAAGGTTTTTAGTTTTATTAAAAGAGAATTCAACTTTGATATTAGCTACATCAAAGTTTTGCGAGGGGTCAAGCGAGCAACAAATATTTTGTATGGTGCATGGGAAACATCTACTACCAGATTGCCTTCGTTTTTAAAATCCATGGAACTATCAAATCCGGGTAAAACTACAATTATAAATTTCAATTTATATTGTAATGATTATGGATACATCATTATTGTTTGTATTGGATGTACTATTATCATATACAAAAACTTGTTATCAGTAGATGGTTTACCAATGATGCATTACGTATTTTGCTCTTTTGCACCTTGTATTGATGCATATAAGGATTGTCTACCAGTTATCACTGTTGATGTGACACATCTCTACACAAAATATTGTTATAAACTTCTAGTTGCAGTGGCACTTGACGCAGGTGGGCATCTTTTGCCATTGACATTTGCATTAGTGGATGAAGAATCAACTGATGCTTGGTATTGATTTTTGTATCTTATTAGCTCACATATAGTATGCAATCAAAGAAGAACATGTCTTATATTTGATAGAGAACCTGGTTTGATGTCAGTTTTACCATTAATTTCGGCTTTCATCAAACTCTAGGATGTTATCGATTTTGTTTGCGGCATTTGGCAACTAGTTTCAAAGAAAAATATCATAGTGTGTATGCAATGAGTTTATTTTGGAGTGCTGCTTATGTTGAAAATGTAAAAAAGTATGAAATTGCTATGGAAAGAATTCAAAAAACAAATCAAAAAGCATATGACTTGTTGAATAATATTAACCCACAAGGTGGATATTTTCACATGATAATGGTTCAAGGTATGATTTATATTTTTTTAATTATCATTGGAAAATAATAATATAATATATACATCTATGGATCTACAAGTTGAAATTGGGCTAAAGTATGAACAATGTTCTAAAAGGTGCTCGCTGACTGCAACCCACAGCTATTGCTCAAGCAACGTTCTCAAGATGCATTGACTTCTATCAACATAGAAAAACGGTAGAAGACTTGAGTAATGACTTGCATTTGTAACCTCAAAAAGTTCATATTTTGTATACTCGTTGGGATAAAAAGCAACCAAGCATAGTGTTCGAGCATATAATATGATTACTAAGACAACCTCTGTGACAAACCTGTGAAAGCGAGACAAAGGTCCACATATCTACTTTGTAAATCTTAATGATCGATCGTGCCCGTATGGAAAATGGTTGACATATAAGTTTCTTTGCTTACATGCTATGCTGGTTTATTTATATTTATGCAACTTAATATTCATTATATTTATTATCTTTATTAAGGTTGTGCTTTCTTTGTAGGCATGTAAGTTTTATGAAGTGGATCCATGTCAATATGTTCATGATGAGTATGCTATTTCTAATCTACAAGCCACATATGCATACAAATTTGAAATTATGTTACATACATTTTGTTCCAATACTTCTTTTTGTTGGTGCATAATCGTGAGCGTCGTGCAAAAAAACGTGATGGTAAATATCGAAGTACCAGGTATTCATGTGAAATGGATCGACATCCGAGGAAATATTCAAGAAATTAATTATGGTATTATGTTCTAACAAAAATTGGAGAACTTAATTTGTTATTGAAGAACTTATATGTTTATGAGTTTTTATATGATTTATCACCCACTGGCATTCGACCAAATGAGTTTTGATCTCGTCTAAAAATATTTTAGAGCGTTTGTTAATGATCAGTCAATCTATTATATAATTTGAGTTCAATTATTGTGGGGACACGAGCGATATACGAGGTTGAGCCCACAATGTGTGGGCTTACGTNAAAGGGATAAATTAGAAAATAAAGAACCATTTGGATGAATTTTGCCTAATAGTACAAATATGTTATAACCAGTGATATCCGGATTTGTTCTTTTTATTAAATTATACCAATCCGTCCTTATAGGATACGTAATTCCGTCCAGATTCGCGAATATTCCTAGACAGAAAAGTTAAAAAAGCTATTCATATTTTTAAAAAAGCGAATACTCCACTTTTCTTCATTTCATTCTCATCCTTGTCGATAAGGAACTCTAACTATTCATCTTCTTCCATGTTCAAATCTCATCGTTAAGGAATTATTAGATTCTTACTCGATTTAATTCTATACTTGTATTTTCGCATCCGTTTTCATCATTTGTATACATAGTTTTTATATTTTTTTCTTTTTCTTTCAAAGCTCTGTATTTTAAAAACCGAAAATAACACTTTCGATTCTTGAGAGTTTGAAGGACATTAGCTCTGTCATTCCTTTCACTTGCAGGTGAACACAAAATAGTTAAAGTTTTGTGCAATGTGAGTTTGTGACAAGGTTTCGGAATAGTAAATTTTGATGTTTAGTCAATATTTGGGTTTAGATTTAAAATAAATAAATGCTGTAGATTTTTTTGTTTTTAACTTTTATGTTTCAATTTAATATAATTAAATTGGTGAGGATATTAGTGAGATAAACAATGAATTAGGAAATCAGCTTGATGAATATGAGCTATAATGTGAATCATCATTTTAATGCAAATTTTTGAAATGAAGATATTCGAATTAATGATGTGCTTCTTATTTTCAATAATTTTGTTGTTTTTAGAAACTTGTAAAGTTGTGTAATTATTTTCAACTTTTGATTGACTTCTAAAAAAAGACTACCACGAATCATGAATCGTGTCACGAATCCTTGTAACATTGCTTTAAATCAATGCATTTTGGGTAATTTATTTAAAAGAGATGAATTATATCTAGTGAATATTAAATTAAATTAAAACAAAAATTAAGGTAAAAACAATAAACAAACTCAAACTAAAATCCAATATTCTTTCATAAACCCAAGGCTAAATAAAACTAAACCAAATGAAAACATTTTTATTTTTTGAAAAATAAATAAAAAGTCATATTATACAATATAAATTTAAAAATCTAAATTAATTAAAACAATAATCAACAAATATTTGATATATTATAATTAAATTTATTATATAAAAGATTATAAATAATTTTAAAAAGAGTAGAAACATATTTCATAAACCTAATTAAACTCAAATTGATAATTCATGGATAATAGATTTTGCATTAGATAGAAATGAGTTGATAATATAATAAATTATAATGCAAAATAAGATTGAACTATCAATATTGATCTCGTCTAAAAATATTTTAGAGCGTTTGTTTATGATAAGTCAATTTATTATATAATTAGAGTTCAATTATTGTGGGGACACGAGCGATATACGAGGTTGGGCCCACAATGTGTGGGCTTACGTCCTCGGGAGAGCGAAGCTCTACCTTGGTTTTCACCATGATATTCAACGAATACAAGTACAATGATGTGGTAACAATAATTCCGACGAAAACGGTTCGAAAAACGATCGAAAACACTCCATTGCGCCCGAAGGGGGTGCAGTCGCGAGTTGTGGTCAACAACTCGCGAATCGGCAAGGCGACGACTCGCGACTCAGGTCACAGAGCAATAACTCGCGAGTCAGGCTGAAACAACAACAAGTCGCGTGTCACGCCCCGAAACCGGGCCTAGCCGTTTTCGGTGCGTGACATGCGGTGCTTCACTCTTTCTTTGGAACACAAAGCACTTTTTCATATTATAATGTAATTACAACTTACAACATCGGAATAAAACTCATAAATAAACTTATACAACTTTGTCTAATTCATTTAGAACCTTCCTCTCGCTAACATCTTAACAAACTCACTTTACTACCGACTTCGTAATCACTTTCGGTATCAGCCGACGACAAACTCTTCCCAAAATTTCCTTAATCTTTTTCCTTTCCTACAAAAACTGTAGAGCGGTTATAATCAAATAATAGAAACTTCAGTTAAAACTCTTTAAAAACTTATCTTTACTTTGAAAACTTTTCTTCTTGCTTTGAAGACTTCTTTAAACACTCATCGTAAAACATCTTTATAAAAAAAATCAAACTTGAAACTTAACTCATTTTGAAGCTTTTCGTAATATCTTTATGAAAATCGTTAAAACTCGTTTATCCTTTAAGCTCGTTCGAAATCTCACTTAAAAACATCTTTCATGCTCACCTAAAACATCTTTCATACTCATTTGAAAACATCTTTCATCTTTCGAATTCTTATTTTAAAATCTCGTAAAACTTACTTGAACTTTACTTGAAACATTACTTGAAACATTAATTATCATTTTCTCATGTGTCTTTTACTTATCTTGCCGGCTCTGTTTTACATGCCCGGTGACATGTCTCGCCCAAGCCGACCGTTAGCTGTTAGTCGACTCGACGAGCCATATGCGTCCCATCCCCGAACGAGTACTCGGGCGCTACCCCTTTTCTCGCTCGGATCCGTTCTGCCCATTCCATACATACCATTTCATTCTTGAACATTTCATTCACTTCATCAGGCATGCCATTCCTTTGGCGATTCGTGTGAGAGGCACGATGCCGGGTTCGGTCGGACGTCCATCCTTCCTCACCCCGAGTCTTATTCTTTCATAACATTTCATGAAATATCATATAAGGACACCCTTTCCCGGCGGGTGCTCGCCCCCGCAGGGACAACGTATCTCAAAACATTTTAATTTAAACATTTCATCGTAAAAACTATAAAATAGCATGAACCTCCTATTATTTGATTGATCATCCCGCGTACCTTTGAATCGTACTTTATCCATCGCTATTATGCATAATTATTTCCTTTTGTCTTTTCGAAGCCACGAATCTAACACGTTATCCTCCATATTGTCTACTCTCTTCAATGAACACTAATCAGATTCCATGCCCACTTTGAGACTTACAAAACATGTTTCCACAACATCATCATAATTCATTTGCTATTACTTCTCGGAGCTATCAAATGCATTTTGAGACTTCGCCATATTTCCTAGATTAGGCTTGATTATCTCTTCACCTCTCAAATGAATCACCATTAACCGAACCCATATACTAAAAAAAACACCTCCAGGATTTTATTTTCGTTCTTTCCCTGCACTTGCTTCTCACCTTCTCCAACAGGCTTCAATATTGTCATTATACTTGAAAAGGACCTTATATGTAATTGAGGAACAAACTCAATCAATTAGAACAAAAACTCACTCGATTCCCCACACATATAACACCAACATAAATAATTCTTATATTTCCCAACATACCTATGAATTTTTCCGCTGCATATATCACATTTGCTAAGGGAAGTCAAAATCCCCAATCTATTCGAAGCAATAAGGCATTGGTGTAGGAAGAAGAAGAAGAAGAAGTTGAAGGAATTGGTCTATTTTCTCCTGCCGCTACCAGCCATGGAAACTCATTCCCCCTTCCCTTTCTCTCTCGTATGAATTTCTAGATTCAATTAATAGCCCATATTTCAAACCCTAAGATTATCACAATCTTTTCCACCTCATCAATATAAATATATATTATATGTTTCATATAAATGATTGTTTAATTTAATAATAACATATATATCTATAGTCATTTTTCATTAGCACATTGTATCTTAAATATTAAACTAACTTGTTTTATTTGTTACAATTGCGTTGTCACGTACTACCCACTTTAAATCTAGTATCGTCATCGAAACACAAACTTACATCCTTATCGAGTATTAAATTCTCATTTAATCGATCAGGAATTATCCGGTTATGACATCCTATCCACCTAAAAATTAGTTTCGTCCTCGAAACTCGCCGTGATTCTAATATTTATCAAACTCTTATTTTAGTAGTTTCTTTAAATATTCAGGACATTACATCATACCCACCTTAAAATCGAGTTTCGTCCTCGAAACTCATTGTTTTCCTAATAATTTACGAAACTCTTATTTGATTGGTTTCTTTAATGTTTCGGGTCATTACATCTTACCCACCATAAAATTAAGTTTCTTCCTGGAATCTCTGATATCTTATTATTCTTATTATAGATCTCGATTATCTATAATTCGCTTGAATTTCCCTTGACCATCAATATTCCTCAATTAATACTTTTTTTTTCAAGCGACTTCTATATCCATGCTTCGCCCATTCCATATTATTTTCCTACTCTTGCATCTACTTAATCAACACATTTTTTTGTATATATATATATTATTTTTTTGTCCGATCTATACATTCATTCGTATTTTTGTACCTTTAATGTTATATTCACACGGTAATAATATTTACTTATACTTACAATACCTTAATCGATTTTCATAATATAGATTTATTTAATTTACTTCTCACTACTTAATTCTTCTCGAAAATACTATTTCACAGTCCTTCACCAAAACATAATCATTCTATCATTTCTTCATGATTTCTCGTTCTTTCGTATTATTTATTTGCTCGCTAAGTTTCCTAAATTACATCCTTCCAACTTTACAGTGAGTTTCGTCCTCGAAACTCGATCGTCTTGTAATTTCCATATAAACCATGATTCCCTACTATTCATTTCATTTTTTTTCCATTATCTGTCAATACACATCCATTAATATGTTTTCCTTATCAACTTCGTATCTATAAGCTTGATAGTACAATATCCCTTTCATCCTCTTGCTACTACTATATCAATACATCTTTAGTATCACTCATCAATCAATAGTCAATCTAGAACTCTATCGTCATTTCTTAAATCACTTATATTCCTCTCTTGCGATACAAAAGTATTATTATTAATTTATCCATCTCCGATATTATTCTATTTCACATATATAGTTAATTTAAAAAAAAATTCTAATTGATTTCCTCGATTTTACTCTACATACGCAAAGCATAGCAGCAAAAATTCTTCTTTTTTATTTTTTTTTTTTTTTTCGCCCTTCGTTATATCTCCGACCTTGTAAAAAATTTTACAGTATCCCTCATCCTCCATGATTACGGTAATCATTCCGTTCCATTACATTGAAATCCAATTTCTTAATACATTTAATTTTTTTTTTTTTTTAATCGGTTTACCACTTCCTTCCCACCTAAAATCGAGTTTCGCCCTTGAACTGGATCGTCTTAATATTTTCTTATGACCCACAATTCCTACTACTCATTTCGTTACTCTTTACCTATAAATATCCATTGATTTATATGTTTTCTCTACCAACTTTGTGTCTCCATGCTTCGAACGTTCCAAATCCTTCTGATACTCTTGTCAATACTCTATCAAGACATTTCATTTCAACTTCCGCTAATCCTATCTAGAATCACCCATCTATCGATCGTCATTCTCAAACTCGCTCATAACTTCTTAAACTACTCACATTCCCCACTTCCGATACAAACATATTATTTCTCTATCAATCTCTAGTAAAATATATTCGAAACCAATAATCTTTCCAATTTCTACCTCTTGTCTTTGTCTTAACCTTCATCCGTAAAATGTTTGGCAGTCTAAAGACCACCCCTTTTTTTTTGTTGGCTAAAAATGATTCAGATCCATAATACACCTCGTATCCCAATAATACTTTCGCCAACTTATCCCATATCCATCGTAGTTCGTAGACCTCCTGGAAACTCGGATGTCTTAATACTCTTATGAATCCCCTTACAAATTATTTGGATTCCTTTAAATACATATAGTCATCCGTTAATATCCTTTATTTATTCTTTTATGTTTCTCTGAGCATTGGAACATCTCATATCCTTTTTATGACGGTTGTACCTCAACCACGTATCCTTTGACGTTCCCAATCTCTTTCACTCCCTTATTATTAAGGTATCAAGTCATAATTTCCTTGGCTTCGATTTAGCCCATATATCACTCGGGTTACTAGAATTCACTACTCACCTATCAAATTGTTTAGATCCATGCGTCCGTCACTAATCGGCCATTGCCTTTTTCATCTCACATAATGTTTCACATTTCCCCATCTCGTTCTAGCGTTAACATTCATCTGTAAAGACTTTTACCGTCTAAAGATCTTCTCCCCAGTTTGCTCACTAACTAAACTATCCAACACTACACATCTCATCAGAATACTCCTTTCGACAACTAATCTTAACATTCATCTCGTATTTCATATATCTCATTCTATCATAGAAATAGACATTACTCAACTCAACAAGTCTCATACACTTTACACTTTACCCATCCCATGGTCGGCTGTACCAATTAACTTAATCCCGAAACGTAACACAACCCTTAACTTCAAATGACATCTATTAAAATTTCTACGACCGCTCCAATACCAATTTAGTATTGGAGTTTGCTCTGATACCAATCTGTCAAGTCCCGAAACCGGGCCTAGCCATTTTCGGTGAGTGACATGCGGTGCTTCACTCTTTCTTTGGAACACGAGACACTTTTTCATATCATAATGTAATTACAACTTACAACATCGGAATAAAACTCATAAATAAACTTATACAACTATGTATAATTTATTTAGAACCTTCCTCTCGCTAACATCTTAACAAACTCACTTTACTACCGACTTCGTAATCACTCTCGGTATCAGCCGACGACAAACTCTTCCCACAATTTCCTTAACCTTTTTCCTTTCCTACAAAAACTGTAGAGTGGTCATAATCGAATAATAGAAACTTCGGTTAAAACTCTTTACAAACATATCTTTACTTTGAGAACACATTTTCTTTTGAAAACTCTTCTTGCTTTGAAAACTTCTTTAAACACTCATCGTAAAACATCTTTATAAAAATCATACTTGAAACTTAACTCATATTGAAGCTTTTCGTAAAATCTTTATGAAATCCGTTAAAACTCGTTTATCCTTTAAGCTCGTTCGAAATCTCTCTTAAAAACATCTTTCATACTCACCTAAAAACATCTTTCATACTCATTTGAAAACATCTTTCATCTTTCGAATTCTTATTTTAAAATCTCGTAAAACTTACTTGAACTTTACTTGAAACATTATTTGAAACATTACTTATCATTTTCTCATGTGTCTATTACTTATCTTGCCGGCTCTGTTTTTCATGCCCGGTGACATGTCTCGCCCAAGCCGACCGTTAGCTGTTAGTCGACTCGACGAGCCATATGCGTCCCATCCCCGAACGAGTACTCGGGCGCATTCCGTACGTACCATTTCATTCTTGAACATTTCATTCACTTCATCAGGCATGCCCTTCCTTTGGCGATTCGTGTGCGAGGCACGATGCCGGGTTCGGTCGGACGGTCCATCCTTCCTCACCCCGAGTCNGTAGGGAAAAGGCCTCGTTCAATGGAAGACGAATCATTATACTTAACATACGATCGTTCCCCGTCTATAGCCGATGTAGGGATTCGCCTAAGGTGCCCTCTCTCTCGCACCCCCGAGGGGACCTCACATTAGATAAGTAAAAGACACATGAGAAAATGATAAGTAATGTTTCAAATAATGTTTCAAGTAAAGTTCAAGTAAGTTTTACGAGATTTTAAAATAAGAATTCGAAAGATGAAAGATGTTTTCAAATGAGTATGAAAGATGTTTTTAGGTGAGTATGAAAGATGTTTTTAAGTGAGATTTCGAACGAGCTTAAAGGATAAACGAGTTTTAACGGATTTCATAAAGATTTTACGAAAAGCTTCAATATGAGTTAAGTTTCAAGTATGATTTTTATAAAGATGTTTTACGATGAGTGTTTAAAGAAGTTTTTAAAGCAAGAAGAGTTTTCAAAAGAAAATGTGTTTTCAAAGTAAAGATATGTTTGTAAAGAGTTTTAACCGAAGTTTCTATTATTCGATTATGACCGCTATACAGTTTTTGTAGGAAAGGAAAAAGGTTAAGGAAATGGTGGGAAGAGTTTGTCGTCGGCTGATACCGAGAGTTATTACGAAGTTGGTAGTAAAGTGAGTTTGTTAAGATGTTAGCAAGAGGAAGGTTCTAAATGAATTAGACAAAGTTGTATAAGTTTATTTATGTTTTATTCCGATGTTGTAAGTTGTAATTACATTATGATATGAAAAAGTGTCTTGTGTTCCAAAGAAAGAGTGAAGCACCGCATGTCACTCACCGAAAATGGCTAGGCCCGGTTTCGGGGCGTGACACATATGGCCCGTCAAGTCATCCAACATCTAACGGTTGGTTTGGGCGGGACATGCACCGAGCATGTTAATCTCGGCAACAGAAAAGTTAATGAATGATGGAAATTATAAGGGTAAAAGAAGAGGGAATAAGAAACGGTTAAGTGAAATGGTTCATGTGTGTGTGTAAGATGTAACTAAGAAGTAAGAAAGATAATGTGTAGTGTGTGTGAAGTTTCCTTTAATAGATTGTGACCGCTTTACAGATTTTGTAGGTGACGCAGGTGAGATATGATAGGGACGGGGAAGGAGGTTGTCGGTTGTCCGGTGATAGAGTCCGGTCCTTCNNNNAGGTGAGATATGATAGGGACTGGGAAGGAGGTCGTCGGTTGTCCGGTGATAGAGTCCGGTCCTTCGGAGAACACTCTAAATTATGCAGTCGTACTTTAATGTTTCGAACTATGTTTTAAATTTGCTTCCGAATATTTCCGTTTTAATTATCATGTTTTAACAAAACAACTAGGCCCAAATTAGGGTCGTTACAAATGGTATCAGAGCGTCGTTACTAAACCGGTAACTGTGCGGTCCTACGTAGAAAAGTCCAAAAAAAAAAAAAAAAAAAAGACAGACCATAGAGGGGAAGGACATCGTGCACCAAATACGGAAGGAACCATTTTGGAGAATGTCGCGCATGAACTAACAGTTGTTTCAAGTGTGACCAGGAAGGACATTTTGCCAAGGAGTGTCCAAAGAGAAGGAGGATCGAAACCGGGGTAACCGAAAACAGAGTGAGGGAAAGAATTACTAAAAATGCTCGAGTGTTTGCTGTGAACAAGGAACAGGCCTCAGAGTAGTTCAAGAGTGTTAGTACTGTAGCAGCTCTCGCAATCGCCAGGTCCTTCCTTTAGTTCAAGAGTGTTAGTACTTGCGGTCCATTAGTTCGATGATTCTTTTTCGCCTTTATTTGTTGTTGGCTTGTTCAATCAATCTCATAGGTGTAGTCCTATTGTCAAGGGGATATACCAACACCATAGGGAAGTCAAGGTGCGATAAATAAGCTTTTTCTGAGCGGCGTACCGAAGCGGTTCCAAACCTCTTTCTTGTCAAGGACCCGCGACCCCACTTGATCCACTAGAAAGGAAGACGACAGAGCGCTTGGACATCCAACTCTTTCATAATCGAAGGCCTTCTCATAGCCTGTAAATCTCCAGCCCTAGACCATACCAACTCGTTTCAGACTAACTTTCCAGCTCACAATTTTCTACTTCAAAGGTCTCTACAAGTTGATACTTTGCAAGTGCACCAATGCCCCAGTAGCCTCATCAATCAATAAGGATTTCAACATTCTCTTACCGATGCGTCAACACAAGCTGTTGTCATAATCGAAAATGGGTAGATGGGGGATCCTTACCCAGACAGCAATGGACTTGATGGTTGCCACTTCCTCACATAGAGGTTGTGGTC
>RWGZ01001213.1:0-18425 GCA_009725065.1 Utricularia reniformis | reverse complement strand
AACGTGTAGCACTAATAATCGCCGTGGAAAAAGGAGATAAGGCATTTGAAGTGTTCCACGGACTTTGCAAAATTTCCATAGATGGTAAAGCTTTTCCTCGATTACCGATGGGCTCATTAGCCCTCTCATTCTCAACATAGTCTCCCTCATAAGCCGAGGTCTGATGAGTATCTCGGGTGTGCTCCCCGTACACTCATCTCCTTTCCTGGCCAAGAGTCAAGTTGGTCTCCAATTGACTCATTCGGGCATCGTTCTGTTCGATTTTTCCATTTATCTCCCTGAATTTCAACTCAATTAGCTCTCCGATCTTTTGAAGAGTATCGTTCTGCTCTCCGGTTGCTGCCATATTCGCTCGCGGCTCCGGAACACGATCAATATCTTCCTCTGCCGTCACATCATTCACAGGTTCCGGGGTAACATTGTTCCTCGGGGCTCTCCTTTGAGCTTTGACTTACTCTAATTGAGCGATTAAACTACGCCTTCGCTCTTCCAAATCTTCATCTATTTCCGTTTGATCCGCAGATCTAGAGCGTGCAGGTGGCGAAAGGCGGGCATTATTACGGACCGTAACTCGGCCAACTCTTGCGAATTCATAACATTGGCGTGATTGAGGATAAAAACTAGGTGTCATTCTGGATGAAAACCCGCTCCGGGAGGGCCGAATAGTTACATTTTGAGCAGGGGGCTCCTCCAAAACTGATGACCGAGCCCCCGGTAACGCAGCAAACTCATCATTAACCTGAGGAATATGATCCACCTCAATTTCTTCATCAAAAATATATTCATCAGAATTCCGAGTAGTCATGATAATAGAGATCCAAACTCAGCAATAAAGCTCTCAATGAGATAAAAATCTTGATCCCCACGGACGGCGTCAAACTGATCTCGTCTAAAAATATTTTAGACGTTTATTTATGATAAGTCGATTTATTAAATAATGTGAGTTCAATTTATGTGGGGACACGAGCGATATACGAGGTTGGGCCCACAATGTGTGGGCTTACGTCCTCGGGAGAGCGAAGCTCTACCTTGGTTTTCACTATGATTTTCAACAAATACAATGATATAACAATATAGATGAGAACGGCTCGGAAAACGATCAAAAACACTCTGTTACGTCAAAACTGCCGAAAAGTTGCGAGTGAGGGGGGTGGTCGCGAGTTTTCGTACGAAACTCGCGAATGACACTATTCCAGCAAGGTCTCGCGAACAGTAACTCCGAACAAGAACTCGCGAACAGTAACTTGTATGGGAAGGCGCGGGATTTGGTGCGAAATCACGTGAATAGTGGCACAAATGGTGTGGTCGCTAGATTTGGTACGAAATCTCGCGAACAGTGGCTGAAAAACGAAGTCTCGCGAGTCCTAACGAAAGTCTTGCATTGGGAGATACAAAAAGAGTCAGACCCCCTTTTCAGTGTCATATGGCTCATGTTTATAGAGAAATTCAGCCCAATTAGCAAGTTTCAGGCCCAGAAGCCCAATTTCACTGGATTCAGCCCAAAGTAAACATATAATATTAAAATAAACTTGAATAAATGCCATACCGTAACAGAACTTCGGAAATGTACTTCGATCGATAATTAGCCAAAAATAACACTGAGATAATACCGGAAAACCCCGTAAAATAATTCATCGCTTCCAGTTATCGAACACTCAACCAAAACGTCGCCACAACTTACCGGCACGTTCCTCGGGTGCCAAATTAGGAAAATACCCTTGGCCCCATCCGGGTCCGAATATGTTCAAAACTGCTAGAAATGTTGATCGAAAGCTCATACGTAGGCCTGGAATGTCCAAATTACAAAAGTACTCTCGAAACTATAAATACACGAGAACATCGAAAATACCACCTAACCACGTCAGACGAGCTCCCGGGATGTCACAATACAAAAAATACTCCCGGGTAATATCAGAGTGAAAATTAGAGTTTTGTAAATGTTTTAAAACTTAAATACTATAATAATCTATTATAATAAAAATTAATTTAAATAATATATTTGTTCACGAACGTTCACATTTGTTCACGAAAATGTTCACGTTCATTCAAATTATAAACGAACAAAAAATAATGTTCGAACAATGTTCATATTTTTATTCGAACGAGCGAACACGATCACATACGAACGGAACACATATTGTTCACGAACTGTTCGGATTGTGTAACATCCCTAATTTTAAGAAACACTTTAATAAAATAACTATCATCTTATTTGTAATTTAACTATCATTCACCACATTTACCATACTTCAAGTTCAATGCACCATATTTTTTTAAAAAATAGACCCAAAAAAACTCATCATATCATTGAGAATTGTGATCATCTTAACTTGGAAAAATAGCGATCAATTTTTAAAAATAATGATATGATTATTGTAGTTTATAATTATTTTAAAATTTAAATAATCAATGGACATTAAAAAAATGATAATAATTAATTTGTTGAGGTTCGGTGGCGAGGGCCGAGGAGTCCTGATAATTCATCCTGCAAAGAACGAGTCTTCTTCACGCTTTGCTGAAAATAGACTTACGCGGATAAGATCGCGAAAGATTTCTCCTTTGTGCTTCGGTTGAATCGTTGGTATCCGTATTGACGTCGATCCACAGTGATTCAATTGTTGACGCGGTTTCAGGATTGGAGGATCTGAGCGTTTTTTTCTCTTTATTGTTGATAATTGCCGTCTGAAAGGGGTCAAAGATGTTTAATCGATTATTCGGAAAGCCTAAACAGGAGACAAATGCTCTGGCGACGCTGGAGAAATTAAACGAGGTATGGTTATTGATTTTGATACAAAATTCGCCTAAATTAATTTGTTGGGCAATTCATTTTGTTTATGAATATTTCAAGGCTTGTGTTTGAATGATTTGTAGACTCTTGAAATGCTTGAGAAAAAAGANTCTGTAGTTGAATATAAACTCAGTTTACCAACTTGGCAAGAATGTTTAGAGGTTGCAGTCGAAAAGTTTCAGCTTGCGGGTTCGGCTCAAACCGATATTGCGGTCATGATCAAGAATCATTGCTCAAATGAAACAGCTTTAGAAGGTAACATGATAAATAACCACATTTAGTCTTTTTAAATGAAGTGTGTTGTGTTTCTTTAGGTTTCAAAGTCGATGAGATCGTTCAAGCGTGGAATGAAATGTATGATGACGATAGATGGCGTAGCAATGTATCGTATTTTCGTCTTGAACCGTTACTTCGAAGACGCCCTCCGAAACTTCTTTCCCTTTTAGAACACATTTGAATGAGTGATTCTTTGAGTAAACCAGGTTTAAGTGATTGCTTCACCTTATATCTACAAAATATTGGTTGATTGAATCTTATAGAAATTGTGCAGTAAGAATAGTTTGTGTTTTTCGATGAAGGTATTTGTTTATTGGAAAAACGAGTTGTGTTTGTGGCTTTGTGCTTGTATTTGTACTTGTGTATTCATATTCGTGCAAACTGCAAAATATATTTATCTACAAAGAGCTTGTTGGTTAGATCTAATGTATTTGTTTTTTATCTGAATATAATGGATTTGGTATGTGAAGGACGATCACAAAATCTTTATTTTTTAATGCACATAAAAAAACACAAAATAGTGAGCTTATCGTTGAAAAACTCTATATGGATGAAAAAACTTGAGTACGATTCCACAGCCATCAATAATTGTGTATATCACAATTTCCTCACGATTGTTAAATCAATTGTGATTTGTGAAAGAATAGAGGTGTTTATGAGTCAACCCAACTTGCTAAGTGGACTCAATCCGTCATCGTAGGTCGACTCGTGGTTAGAATCTATTGAAATGATATAACATGTTAGCATGATCAAATGAACTCATGACCCACAGTGGATCGCAGGTTGTAATGTATTGAAAAAACGTTGACATGTTGAGTTGGTCTAGGGATTTTTCCCATGGACCCATGATGCTAAATAATTCACAATTTTAATTAAAAATTATATTTCGTAGGACCCATAGGTTAACATTACTAGATATGTAAACAAACTGAACCGAATTTAAGTGTTATTTTATAGTTCGAGTTCAACTTGAAATATATAGGTATAATTCTGATTCGAAAACTAAAAAGATTATAATTCAGGGTCTGGTTCGATTGAGATTCCAGTTTGGCTCATGTTTGAATTTAAAGTTCGAATAATTAAAATTAATATAATATTATTATCCCACGAACCGGATTGGCTATGTCAGTTATAAATTTTGGGGTTCTGTATTTCGATTTGTTATAAATTTGAAGGAGCTCGATTGACAAAAGTTAAGCTCAAACTCGAGTCTTGACCGACTCGACTCAAGATTCAAGAGGTTTGCAAACTGTTGTAATTATTTAAAACTCCTAAGCTAACCCATTTAAGTCAACATGTTGGCTGAGTTTGGCTAACGCTCAAACCCAACAGATCAAATCATTAACGGATTGAAATATAACATCAATTCATTGGATCAACCCATATTGATCAGTGGATTTAATAAGTTGAAAGAGTAACCTATTGAACTAATATATATTTAGTTCTAATAATTAAAATATAAATATAATTATTTTATATATATCTAAAGATAAATTAGTAATTTTATATTATTATAACAATATAATTTTAAGAAACACTTTAATAAAATAACTATCATCTTATTTATAATTTAACTATCATTCATCTTATTTATACTTCAAGTTCAACGCACAATATTTTTTAAAAAAATAGACCCAAAAAAACTCATCATATCATTGAGAATTGTGATCATCTTAACATAGAAAAATAGCGATCATTTTTAAAAATAATGATATGATAGCAATTTATAACTTTTTTTAAATTTAAATAATCAATGGACATTAAAAAAATGATAATAATTAATTTGTTGAGGTTCGGTGGCGAGGGCCGGGAGTCCTGATAATTCATCCTGCGAAGAACGAGTCTTCTTCACGCTTTGGTGAAAATAGACTAACGCGGAGAAGATCGGGAATGATTTCTCCTTTGTGCTTCGCTTGAATCGTTTATATCCGTATTGACGTCTATCTACAGTGATTAAATTATTGACGCGGTTTCAGGATTGGGGGATCTTATCGTTTTTTCTCTTTATTATTGATAATTGCCGTTTGAAAGAGGTCAAAGATGTTTAACCGATTATTCGGAAAGCCTAAACAGGAGACAAATGCTCTGGCGACGCTGGAGAAATTAAACGAGGTATGGTTCTTGATTTTGATACAAAATTCGCCTAAATTAATTTGTTGTGCAATTCATTTTGTTTATGAATATTTCAAGGCTTGTGTTTGAATGATTTGTAGACTCTTGAAATGCTTGAGAAAAAAGAGAAAGTTCTCCAAAAAAAGGCTTCTGATGAAGTTGAAAGGGCCAAGGAGTACACCAGAGCTAAAAATAAAACTGGTATGTTTCGTTTATTAATCAAGCCTTTATGTAAATTCTTGAGGTTTTTCCTTGTATTTTTATCTAGCTGCAATAAGATGTTTGAAGAGGAAAAGGCTTTATGAGCAACAAATTGAACATTTGGGAAATTTTCAGTTGCGGATTCATGATCAGGTTGCCTTTTAAGCATTCCTTCCATGTTTCTTCTGTGAAGTATTTGTTTATTTTAAAACAATTAGCATACCTTGCACTGAAGTTTGTTTATGTTAAAACAATTAGCATACCTTGCAATGAAGTTTGTTTATGTTAAATTTATAGAGTCGAGTCAATTTACGTGGGGAGTGTGCTCGGGTATAACGTATAAGAGGGAGGAGACCAAACCGTAAAAGACTTTGAACAAGTCAATTACTATGGTCCACATTCTCTCTTATAAACCAATCCAAGCACTTTCATTTTCCGATGTGGGACAATAGCCACAATTTCAACACACACCCCTCAAGTCCAACCACTTGACAAGTTGGATTTGACAATTCAAATCGGTGGATTACCAACCGATCAAATAAACCGGACTAACCCCTGGCAAGGTCACTCAGGATTTTTCCGAACCTACTCCGATACCATGTTAAATTTATAGAGTCGAGTCAATTTACGTGGGGAGTGTGCTTAGATATAACGTATAAGAAGGAGGAGAACATTGTAAAAGATTTGAACAAGTCAATTACTATGGTCCATATTCCTCTTATAAACCAATCCACCCCACTTTCATTTTCCAATGTGGGACAATAACCACTATTTCAAAAGTTTATTAAAACGATTAGCATACTTGCACTAAAGTTTGTTGAAATATCCAATCGTCCCACATTGAATTTGGGATAAAATTTAGACTGGTTTATAAGAGGGAAGGTTATCTTAGTCAATGATTTGTTCAAGTCTTTTACGGTGTGGTTTCCTCACTTTATACGTTATATTCGTGTACATTCCCGTCATAATTTCGGCCAGACTATAATTTCAACAAATTTGTGCTGAAGTTGTACTATTTGTAGATGATTATGATGGAGGGAGCAAAAGCTACAACAGAAACAGTAGATGCTTTGAGAACTGCAGCAGCAACTATGAAAGCTATGCATAAGGCAACGTAAGATTGATTTCCTTCGAGTATATGTTTTATTTGCTTTGAGATTATGTGACTGGAAAAGGCCAGAAGTTCTTAAGCTATTGTTCATTTTACGAATGTAGTAATATCGATGATGTTGACAAGACAATGGATGAGATCAATGAACAGACCGAAAACATGAAGCAAATTACTGAAGCACTAGCTACACCACTCGGTGCAGCAGCTGATTTTGATGAGGTTTAGCATTTTTTCCTTTATGTTCATTTTGTTCACATTTTTACCTTCATAGTGTAGAAATTCAGGATTCAATGGGCCGGAAGAATGTAGGTGTAGCCCATTACACAAGAGTAGTAAATCATATTGAAAAGGCTTGGGTTAAGCCAATTACTTGTGATTTCACTCAACTTATAAACTAGGATTTTTGTATTTCTACAATCACTCAAGTCGAATTGGCCTTGGTCTGGTTCAGACTTGCTTCAATATACTTGGTAGTGCTCGAATCATAGATCGATCTATTTTTGTCGCCTAAGCTGATGCACTTTTCTACCAAAGTTTTTTTTGTCTAAATCGGTACGGATCAGCCTGAAACCACTCGCAGCTCCGATACCATGTAGAAATTCAGTATTCAATGGGCCGAGGGCCGAAAGAGTGTCGATATAGTTAGTACATAAGAGAAGTGAATCACATTGAAAAGAATGGACCAAGCCAATTACTTGTGATTTCACTCATCTTATAAACTAGGATTTTTGTATTTCCACGACTTATATGAGATATATTTCAACACATAGGACCCGATTTCTTACATGGTTATTTGGACAGGATGAATTGGAGGCAGAATTAGAAGAACTGGAAGGGGCTGAGCTGGAGGAACAGCTTCTTCAACCTGCAACTAAAGCCCCTTCTGCTGTTATTAGACAACAACCAAAGAAGGAGCGTGAGGATGAACATGATGATGAGCTTGCTGGAAATGGCACTTTAAGGTCGGTTTCGATACTCCGATATGGTGTTCTTTGGTGTTTTAGATTTAGTGATGAAAATTACATGTTAATTTTGAACATTGTTGTGTATGTTGTGTAATAGAAAGTGGAGCATGAAGTTGGTGTTTTCTATTGAAGAAAACTGTATAGCCGACGTCAACAACTTGTCTTGTGCTTGTGGATTGGTATTGGTAAGAATCAAGAAGAGAATGCTTTTGTTGTTGTGTGTTGATTTGCATTATTATTGTGACACATTCTACTTTATGTCAAAACTTTTTATACTGGTTTCGGGTCAAGATGGAGAAAATGAAGTGTTAAGTCTACTAAATTTTATAATTTTGGTAAATTTGTTACTTATATTTTGTTATTGCATATTTAATCTCAAAACTTTAAAATTTAAGCAAATTTGATTCTCTAAGTTTGTAATATTTGACTAATCAGATAATCAAAGTGGCAAATTGATCCCCAAAATTTGATTTTAATCGCGGATTTCATGTGCCAAAACAAAAAAATTTGGGACTAATTATATCATACACATTAAATTTTGTAGATTTGTTTTACAAAAACTAGAATGGTGATAAGTTTTGTTGTTTTCGTATTTTGAGGATTAAAATGATCAGTCATACAATTTTGTGGATCAAACTGCTAAAACAATGATATTATAGTGGCCAAATTTTATTGATTTTTTATTTAGATAATATCGGATTAGGATTAGGATTAGGATTAGGATTAGGATTAGGTGTGCAATGAATCAAGATGGTTCCTTAATGTTTTGAGCCGCACCAATCAAAGTTCGATTGTTTGAATTCCAGTTCGAATTCCAAATTCTATATGATTCATTTTATTGTCAAATTAATGAAATTATATATGATTGGTTCCAGTTCGAATTCCAAATGAGCCAAATTGCAAACTTCACTAATAAACAAGTTGAGTATGTGAATTAATAATATTACAACATTTATTTATTTAATAATATAATTTTTTTTATTGGGTTTATTTAGTATAATGGTGATAAAGTTAGAATAGGTGTGTGACCAGTAATTCTATCGTGAGTTGAACGTAATTTAATTTTTACAAATTACAAGTGAGATGGATGTTAGCATAAGTAAGCATGTAATATAATGAACTATAAATGTGGGGAACAAAAAATTTTAGGAAAAGGAATAAGTAGTTCCTAGTCTTTGACACAAGAAAGGGGTTTTTTTTATTGAAATATCCACTACAAAAGTGAGTATTTATCAAAATATCCATCTGCAGTACAAATCCATCTGTCAAAATACACTATAGATGGATATTTTGGCAAACACTCACTTTTGCAGTGATTATTCTATCAAAACCGCCCAAGAAAGGGGTGTAGAAAATTCCTTTTCTTGTGTCGAAATAGTATTGACTCAATTAGGTATTGCTCTAGCTTCTTTAGGGGTACAATTGTACTTGTTATACATAGCGGTTCCCAAAATATAAAAATTCAAATTGAACTTAACGTGATTTTTCTTTTATTTGTAAAAATAATATTTTTCATGAAAACAATGCATCCCGCACCTAAACCAAACACAATGGAATTCAACCCAAACCTGACTTTAATATAAATAATAATATATATTATTTAAAATTGATTAAATTCAAATTAAATCGGAACCTTAACCTCAATAAAATCATGCTTATATTATAATATTTTTCTATTTAGATGTACTCATTGATCAAATCTTGTAGATGGAGTCTGATTTCATAAGCACAAGAGACTCTAAGTACCCTTATGTTCCCGCGATCGACCTTTGGGGGACTAAGTTCGAAAGTCGGGAACATCAGTAGCCGTCTTCCAAATGTAAGTGGGGCTCAAACTTTTGTTCCTTTGATGTTGACATTAATGTTTATAGGTGTTAAAATATGTCAAATTTTCCGACATCGAAATCATATGTCATTTGGATTGTTTATAATATGTATTTTGGACCATTGTAATTGATTTGTTCAAGTTTTTTATGATGTGCTTTTTTTCTTCTTATATGTTATATCAAAGTACACTTGGTACATGAAATCTAAAAATATAAGGTTGATTTTGTGTACCGGTGAACCACATTGTGTCATCAATAAAGAAAAAGAAGTCGATGGATACGTTAGTGCTATCTTTAGTTGCATCGGTTTGCATGTGTTTAATATTTTGGGGAAATTGGCTAAATAGCTTACTGAAAACATTTCCTTTGTCGTATAACTCACTTCCTAAAAACATTTGCAAACTAACATGTTTTGTGAAAGAATTGGCTGAATAGATTGTACGCAGGAGAGAAAAAAATTAAAATTTTTTATTTTATTAAATTAAATAAAAAAATTTAAAATATACTATATAAAATAATATTTTAATATAACAAATAAAAATAAAAATTTATTTCAAATAAAATAAGATTCTAAAATCGACTAGTTTAGTGGTTTCAACATGTCGATATTCAGATTTCTCGATCGATCCTATTTTTTAATTTGAAAAATAAAACAATAAATGTCATTAACTATTAATCAAATTTAAGAATAATTCACTAGATAAGTTAAATTATTAGTGAGTTATTTCGTAATAAAACGATTATAAAATATAATCTATAACGCAATCTAATAAAATAAAATACATATTTTCCAAATTACAAAATACGAGCATAAAATCGATCAGTTTAGTGGTTTCAATCGATCGATTATTCTGTTTTTCTCAATCTAATGTATTTTTTAATTTAGAAAATAAAATAACAAATATCATTAACTAATAATTAACATTTAAGAATCATTAAATCTGCAACTAAAATCATTAGTAATTTAGTGCGTAATAAAACGACTATAACGCATAAATAAAATCATAATCAAATAAAATACATATTTTCTAAATTAAAAATAGAGATTGTAGGGACATACATTTCTTCTAGGAATGTGTATTCTTTTGTATTATATGAGTTTGTTTGTTACAAAAGTTGAAACTACCTTCTATTCACCAAACCGCGTTTTGTAAAAATGCACAAAACATAGGAAATTACGTGAAATATCGGATTTTTGTCGTGGCAAGTGAAACCAGTTGTGATACTAATATTAATGATTTTCTTTTTTTATAACATAATTATTTTTATTCTTTTTTATGCATATGATATATTAATATTTTTATATAAATTATACAATCATTTTATCAAATATTTTTACAAATTCACGACATCACATATAACTATATACAATTATTTTAATAAATATTTCAAGAAACCGCCTCATCTCATAATTGGGACACATCAGCAAAAAATCTGTTCGATTCTAACCTAAATGTTAAATATCAGCAAAAACCGATTCGACCAATTAAAATGAGTCTATTATGCCAAAATTTTGACCCAAAAACCTAAATTTCGGTAGATATTCAATATATGAAGGGAAATAAGAATTTTGCTTATTTACAATTAAATTAAGAAGAAAACTAGTATTTTAATTATTTTATAATTAAATAATATATTAATATTGTAAATATATATATATATTAAAATCAATTTAAACCAATCCAACCCTCCAACTAAACCAATAAAAAAGATTTTTCATTCATAAACAATTTAAAAAACCAAGGGCCTAGCACCTATGCGGCACCAACTCTTCAATTTTTCACATTTTCCCGTGTCCAGTCGAGTCGGATTCTCCGACTCGCTCTGACTCTTGACACAAAACGACGTCGTTTTGATTTCTTCCTTAATTTGATTTTTGTATTAATCGGAAACGTATCTTATGTGTTTTCACAACTTTTTAATGTTGTCGATCTACTTGTGAATTCTTCGTACAAGCGATGATGGATCAAAAAGTGGTTGTTTTTGGGGAGATGGTAGAATCGACGAACGATATTCATTTTTTATAAGTTAAATTTTCTTATATAATGAATTGATAAATATTTGTAGTTTTAAACTTAACTTTATGCAATTTTCTACAAATTCTAACAATTATTTTTTAAAATTTTGCTTTTAATTAATATTNGTTGGTCATGTAGAGGGTGGTGTTCGGTGCATATCACCAAGCCCTGATGGAGGTCTTCTAGCCATTACTACTGGTTTGGGGATGATTTTGGCGATGACTCTTGATTGGGATCTTCTATATGAGATTCCAGTGAATGATGACCTTGACGTACGTAAGGACTTGTTTCGACATCTTCATACTTTTGCGAATCTTTAAAAATACTGTTTAGGTTGATTTTATGCTTAATATGTAGCTTATATACTGTTTCTTGTATAGTCTATATAAGATAACGAATTATATTCCAGAAATTCTGTGACTGTGTGGTCATTGGCTAGTTTTCCTTTTTTTTCAAATGTCATGGCTTCTTGAATTGATGTTTCACATATGGCTTAATGCCATTATCTTTTTTATCTCAGATGATTCCTCATATTTAGCTGATGATTCCGTTGGAGTTTCAGTTACATGGAGAGGGGATGGAAAATACTTTGCATCCTTCGCAAAGGTGCATGATTCTACTGAGTTTAACAAGAAGCTAAAAGTTTGGGAACGTGATTCTGGGGCTATTCACTCTGTATCTGAGCCAAAGCGGTTCATGGGACAAGCCTTGGATTGGGAAAATAGTGGATCTAGAATTGCAGCTGTCTGTTATCAAAAAGAGGAAAAAAGAAGCCCATTTATAGTTTTTTTTGAGAAAAATGGTCTTCAGAGAAGCTTGTTTAGTGTAAATGAAGGGTCAGATGTAACAATTGAATCACTTAGGTTCAATTGTAATTCAGATCTTCTTGCCGCCATTGTCAGAAGTGAGGCTATTGATGTTTTAAAAATATGGCACTTCAGTAATAACCATTGGTTCTTGAAGAATGAAATCAGATATTTGAAGGAAGAAGGAATAAAATTTATGTGGGATCCAGAAAAACCACTGAATTTGATTTGCTGGACACATTATGGGCGTATTAGAACTTACAGATTTGTTTGGGTTACTGCTGTAATGGACAACTCAATAGCTTTTGTAGTTGATGGATCCAAAATACGGGTCACACCATTTTGTTTGTCACTGATACCTCCACCTATGTACTTTCTTAGCCTTCAATTTTCTGCGGCTGTACGGGACTTGGCTTTTTGTTCTAAAATTTCTAAAAATATTGCTGTATCTCTTGCCGATGAAAGTTTGTGTATTGTTAAGCTACCACCACTTGATCAGTGGGATGAGCTTGAAGGCAGTTCATTTGAAGTTAAAGCTTCCTCTACTGATACTCCTTATGGAGTATTGCAACATCTAATGTGGCTGGATTCTCATGTGCTTCTTGGTGTTAGGTATACTGGTCAAAATAAGAATGAGAGTAATATGTCTGTTATAGAAATTGAGCTCACATGTTTTGAAGGCGAATCTCATTCACTGGTATATTCTGGATGGCATGCCAAAACGCTTGATCACACTCATATAGAAGGTGTTGTTATTGGTATGGTGCCTAACCCTTCAACTGAACATTCAGCATTAATTCAAGTTCACTGTGGAAATGTATTCGAGTATTGGTCGAAGTTTAGTTTGAATAAGGTAACGAGCGTTCAGAGACGTGATGACATCTCTTTCGCATCATCCTGCCCATGGATGACTTCTGTACGTATCGGAGGCTCGATGCAAGATAAAGTGCTTCTGGTTGGGTTGGATGACCATGGTGGATTACATCTTGGAAAGATGATATTGTGTAACAACTGCAGCAGCTTTTCATTCTACTCCAATTTTGGTGATGGAATGACACATCTAGTGCTTGCAACTAAGCAGGATTTGCTATTTATTGTCGACGTAGATGACATTTTGCTCGGGAAACTGGAAAGTAAGTACGAGAATTTCCGTCCTGAAAGGGTAAAAAATAAAAAAGTGAGAGAAGAAAACAGTTTCAGCTACATATGGGAGAAAGGTGCTGAAATTATTGGTGTTCTTCATGGAGATGAGTCTGCTGTCATAGTGCAAACACCAAGAGGTAATATTGAATGCATATATCCCAGAAAACTCGTAATCAGTTCAATCGTGAACGCTTTGTGTCAAGAGCGATACAAAGATGCTTTTCTCATGGTAAGAAGGCATAGGATAGATTTTAACTTCATTGTTGACTATTTTGGCTGGCAAAAATTCGTTGGTTTGGCGGGAACGTTTGTTAGACAGATTAACAACCTGAGCCATATTACCGAGTTTGTTTGTGCTATTAAAGAGGATAATGTTATGGAAACTCTATATCGAAACTGTATATCCGTAACTTCCTCAGCTGTTCATCAGGAACCAAAGATTACCAGTGCTAATGAAAAAATAAATAGCATCCTTATAGCAATCAAGAACTCTCTCGTCGAGCATATTAAAGAAGCGCCTGCACGGGAGCTATGTATTTTGACAACTTTGGCTAAAGGTAACCCCCCTGCTTTGGAGGAGGCTTTGACGAGAGTAAAGTTCATCCGAGAAATGGAACTCTCTGCTTCTGGTGATCCGAAGCAGTCATTTTATCCTTCTTCTGAGGAAGCATTGAAGCATTTATTATGGTTATCTGATACAGTTGCAGTATTTGAAGCTGCTTTAGGACTGTATGATTTGAATCTTGCTGCCATAGTTGCTTTAAATTCGCAAAAAGATCCGAAGGAATTCGTGCCACTTCTTCAAGAATTGGAGCAAATGCCACAATCATTAATGAAGTACAATGTAGATATTAAGTTACAAAGGTACGAGAGTGCACTGAGACACATCGCATCCGCAGGCGACTTGTATTACGAAGAATTCCTAAACCTGATGAACAAAGTTCCGGATCTTTACCCGCTTGGACTAAACCTCGTTGTCGATCCTCGTAAAAGACGGGAAGTTCTCGAAGCATTCGGAGATCATCTCAGTGCTACAAAACGATATGACGACGCTGCTACTACCTATCTACATTGCTCTAACTTAGATAAGGCGTTAAAGGCATACCGATCTTGTGGAAATTGGAGAAAGGCTCTCACGGTTGCTGGAATCATGAAACTCGAAAAGGATGCGGTTTTACATCTTGCTTGTGAGTTATCCGAGGAGCTTCAAGCACTAGGCAAGCCAGGAGATGCTGCAAAAATTATGATGGAATATTGTAGTGATATTGATAGTGGAATTAGCCTCATGATCGAGGCTAGAAACTGGGNAAATTGAGCTCACATGTTTTGAAGGCGAATCTCATTCACTGGTATATTCTGGATGGCATGCCAAAACGCTTGATCACACTCATATAGAAGGTGTTGTTATTGGTATGGTGCCTAACCCTTCAACTGAACATTCAGCATTAATTCAAGTTCACTGTGGAAATGTATTCGAGTATTGGTCGAAGTTTAGTTTGAATAAGGTAACGAGCGTTCAGAGACGTGATGACATCTCTTTCGCATCATCCTGCCCATGGATGACTTCTGTACGTATCGGAGGCTCGATGCAAGATAAAGTGCTTCTGGTTGGGTTGGATGACCATGGTGGATTACATCTTGGGAAGATGATATTGTGTAACAACTGCAGCAGCTTTTCATTCTACTCCAATTTTGGTGATGGAATGACACATCTAGTGCTTGCAACTAAGCAGGATTTGCTATTTATTGTCGACGTAGATGACATTTTGCTCGGGAAACTGGAAAGTAAGTACGAGAATTTCCGTCCTGAAAGGGTAAAAAATAAAAAAGTGAGAGAAGAAAACAGTTTCAGCTACATATGGGAGAAAGGTGCTGAAATTATTGGTGTTCTTCATGGAGATGAGTCTGCTGTCATAGTGCAAACACCAAGAGGTAATATTGAATGCATATATCCCAGAAAACTCGTAATCAGTTCAATCGTGAACGCTTTGTGTCAAGAGCGATACAAAGATGCTTTTCTCATGGTAAGAAGGCATAGGATAGATTTTAACTTCATTGTTGACTATTTTGGCTGGCAAAAATTCGTTGGTTTGGCGGGAACGTTTGTTAGACAGATTAACAACCTGAGCCATATTACCGAGTTTGTTTGTGCTATTAAAGAGGATAATGTTATGGAAACTCTATATCGAAACTGTATATCCGTAACTTCCTCAGCTGTTCATCAGGAACCAAAGATTACCAGTGCTAATGAAAAAATAAATAGCATCCTTATAGCAATCAAGAACTCTCTCGTCGAGCATATTAAAGAAGCGCCTGCACGGGAGCTATGTATTTTGACAACTTTGGCTAAAGGTAACCCCCCTGCTTTGGAGGAGGCTTTGACGAGAGTAAAGTTCATCCGAGAAATGGAACTCTCTGCTTCTGGTGATCTGAAGCAGTCATTTTATCCTTCTTCTGAGGAAGCATTGAAGCATTTATTATGGTTATCTGATACAGTTGCAGTATTTGAAGCTGCTTTAGGACTGTATGATTTGAATCTTGCTGCCATAGTTGCTTTAAATTCGCAAAAAGATCCGAAGGAATTCGTGCCACTTCTTCAAGAATTGGAGCAAATGCCACAATCATTAATGAAGTACAATGTAGATATTAAGTTACAAAGGTACGAGAGTGCACTGAGACACATCGCATCCGCAGGCGACTTGTATTACGAAGAATTCCTAAACCTGATGAACAAAGTTCCGGATCTTTACCCGCTTGGACTAAACCTCGTTGTCGATCCTCGTAAAAGACGGGAAGTTCTCGAAGCATTCGGAGATCATCTCAGTGCTACAAAACGGTATGACGACGCTGCTACTACCTATCTACATTGCTCTAACTTAGATAAGGCGTTAAAGGCATACCGATCTTGTGGAAATTGGAGAAAGGCTCTCACGGTTGCTGGAATCATGAAACTCGAAAAGGATGCGGTTTTACATCTTGCTTGTGAGCTATCCGAGGAGCTTCAAGCACTAGGTAAGCCAGGAGATGCAGCAAAAATTATAATGGAATATTGTAGTGATATTGATAGTGGAATTAGCCTCATGATCGAGGCTAGAAACTGGGAAGAGGCATTGAGAATTGCTCTCTTGCACGAAAGAGAAGATTTGATTTTGCTAGTGAAGAAAACTGCAGTAGAATGCGCAGCAACACTTTCAGACGAATACAATGAAGAGGCTGAGAAAGTCGCCAAGTACTTAACTCGCTATCTCGCTGTTCGACAAAGAAGATTAGTGCTCGCTGCAACAATTAAGTCGAACGAACAGTCTGAGAGAGATTTCGACGATGATACTTCTTCACTAGCCAGCAGCAATTTCAGTGGAATGAGCGCATACACCAAAGGGTACACTTTTCTTAACTCACACTACAAATTCTCATCATAAACAATTAATGTTCTTCGTGCAGGAAGACGAAGGGTGCAAGCTCTTTTGCCTCCACGAACAATAAAGGCAAAAACCGTCAAAGAAACAAGGGAAAAATCAGAGCTGGAAGGTTTTGTTACAACACTATACAATCACATGTAGATATTATTATAAATTGTATCATTTTCAAACTCATGGATTCATTTCCCACAGCCCCGGCGAAGAAACGGCTCTCGTTGAGCATCTAAAAGGGATGTCTCTAACCGAAGCAGCCAAACTTGAGCTCAAATCATTGATAAATACACTGATTATTATCGATGAACAAGATGTCGCTCGGAAACTGCAACGAACTTGCGGTAAGTTCCAGGTATGTCAGATTTCAGCTGTTAAATTAGCTGAAGATGCAGTTTCTTCAGATAGAACTGATGATCCTTCTCTAGATTTAGATAATTATATTTCTATTTTGCAAAGGGAGAATTTGAATTCAGATGATGCTTTCTCTTGGCAGTGCAGAGTATTGTTATGATGTTATTGTCATATGATCATTTTATGTTGTAATTTATATTAATGTTTTCATATCGTTCCGGAATTTCATTCCGTTTTGGCTCAGTTTGTATCAATGATAAGTCGTATGTATAATTACTATGGGTGATACGTAAATTTAGTTTCGTGGTTTAGGTAAATTTGATAATAAAGTTTTTAATTATGGTAATTGTGATATTAATGAATATGGTAAAATCGGTCTTTATATTTTATAAATTTTGTAAAATTATTTTTCAAAATTTAGTTTGTATCTAATAATTAGTTCCCATGGATTTCAATTTTGGTATTTAGATTTTGTGTCAAAATCAAATTTTAGATATGATTAAATTTGTTAAAATTTAAAGTTTAATAACTAAATATGTCATTATAATTTACGTGTACTAAATTTGTAAAAAATATAAAATTTTGGGAATAAAAGCATCATTTTTTCAATTTTATTTTATGTTGGGATTCACTAAAATCTATAATGTGATTGGATGATATTATTTTCTAAAAAATGACTAAACTATGGTGTTCGATATCGTGTTTTAGAGTTATATTTTGGGTATTTCATGTTTGATCATAAAAAATAAGCAATTTTCTTTTTAAAATTTTTACTACATTAAAAAAATCACTTTTTTATTATATTTAGGTTGTATTGATTATATTAATTTTGGATTCTTAGGAAAACATTGAATCAGTGTTTTAATCTCGGGCGAAATTTCATCTGAGATTACCGAAATTTCATTTCTATCGGTGTTCACCGAGATGACCGAAATTTCAATATATTACCGGTATATCGACGATATACTGGTATACCAGCCAAGACCGGTACAAGACCGATTAACCGGTATTCAAATATTGTATTGAAGTAAGAGCACAAATCTCTAATGGAACCCTACCAAGGGATATATTTTCAATATAAAATTAATATAATCGATATATTTTTTATGTAATATATAATGATTATTATTTACTTGAGTGAGAGGGAGAGGGTCGGGTTGGCACTTGGCTTGGCACATGGCGAGGGCGTCCATTTTGGTAGTCCGATCCGATCATTGCCTTATTGTCGTGCACTGATTTCAAAAAGGTAAGCGAGCGGTGGGAGGAGAGAGAGGTTTGTTTGGGAGAGTGAATTAGGGTTTCGAAATCTCCATTTCAAACGAATTACAAGGTCAGTTTTTTAGATGCAACTGCTTCCCCCAACGAATTTATGTTTGCTTTTCATTTACTTGTTCTACGGACGAGATCTGTTATTT
>RWGZ01001212.1:169097-210756 GCA_009725065.1 Utricularia reniformis | reverse complement strand
AAATCATAATATCTGCAATTTGTTTTTTTCTCAAATGACTCATGAATGCATTGAATGACTATGGTGCAGGTTTAGTGGATTTTATCAAGATTTTTATAACTTGCTCATTTTTCTTTGGCAGCTGGATGAGGTAATAAAAACTACAAGAATTGGTGCAATTATTTGGATCGTAAAATCAGCTTTTGGTTTGCCCTTAACCCATGATAGAAAATTTCATTTTGCTATGAAATTGAGATAACTTCTCTCAAATTATTAATTATCTTAATAATAAAATGCTTTGGATGTGGTGGTTGTATTACTGTTTCTTCTATGTACTGCACAATTTGCGTAGGTTTTAAATTGTCATATGAATTTTTTAGGTTACCTACAATACAGCAGGAGGTGCACCAACGGAAACTTCTGTGTATGGGACTCTACCTTTTAATTATCATGTATGGTTTGTATTATGCATTATCATTTTGTGTCCCATGCCTGCTGATGCTGATTTATTTCTAAGCCATTGGGCAGATTTCAGGCTGAAATCAATGGTTTAAGTGTGCAGTTTGGAAGTGGGTAATATGGTAATTATGTTGTTTCTCATCTGTGGAATTTTCTGATACTACCTAATGTCTTTTTTGGCTAACACAGGAAAGAAAACCTACTAAACATCAATGGATGGGGAAAGTTAACTTTGTCGAGATCAGATCATTTTGGCATATCTTTAAAAGTTTTGACAGAATGTGGAGTTTCTTCATTTATGCTTGTAGGTTTTTTTATTTTGATTGTCGCATTATTCATGCTCTATTCTTCATATTACTTGATGACTTTTGAGATTTCTTTGGTTATCATCTATAAAGGCTATGATCATTATCTCTTGGAATGGCTCGGGGCAGCCCAGCTCAATTTTTGATTGTGATGTTTTCAAGATTAAAGCTTGGGTAAGGTATGCTTTACTATCAATAATAAAGCTTTCACTGCTCTTTCATATCCAGCAGTTAGATGTTCTATGCACTATGCTTATAGATGGGAAAACCCTCCAGGATTTGCTCAAACTATCAAAAGTTGGTTTGGAAATGGATCAAGTTCTCCTTCATTATTTATATTTAGTTGTTCTAACTAACATTTACATATGTTTAGATCCAAGCTGCTGTATATGCATTGCGTATACCTTGGCCAAAAGATTACAAAAAGAAAAAGGATGAGGATCTTCTTTTTTGGCTTCCAGGTGAATTATGACTATTTTCTTTTCTTGTGTCAAATGAAAATTCTTCACGTACCTTTGTTGTTTCCTTATGTTTCATTTATTATGCTTTTCCGATTTTTCAGATGGCTTTTGAATTTTATGGTATGCTTGCTGGGAATGAAAATGTTAAACCTGTGCATACGGAGGAGAGGAAGAAGCATTCCTGAAAAAAATTGTGACTCCAATTTATGAAGTGATTGCACAGGTACGCTATATATTCATCGTGTTTGTGATTGTATGAGTATCTGGTGCGGTATTCAATTTTCTTTTCTTGGCTGTCGCCTTCTCCTCTCCACTTTAGTCCATCAATTTCCTCGCTGCTGTCGTCTGGTTGCATTTTCCGCCAAAATTTTGTCGTTTGGGTTAGATGAAGGGAATCGCCTGGTACGATCCCAAGAGAGAAAAAAGATTCAAAATTTCGATATTTTTTGGCAAGAGACTCTTGTGCTTTCAGCAAACTTTAAAGCGAATACCCTTTCAAAGTGAGAAAGAGCTACTACATGCTCTTGCCTCTGCACTTGGAGCGTTACTTCTTGTATGTCTTCTTCCCTAGCTTTTTAAATATTTCTCGGCACTCCATCTGATCTAGAAAGTTTACTCATCGGCAAGGCAGAAAAGTAGCATTTCGTCTCATGAATTCACTTCTTTTTGGTTGTCTGCAGCTTTAAATTTCTCCGTATTCACGATTTACTGTGTGGGTGTGTGTGCTGACATAAAAAGAGATATTCGATGTTGTTAGGGCTACACGATTTCTTAAGGATTTGAATGGATGCCGCAGATACAAATTACAAGCCCTCTAGTTCCCAAGTGGAATACATATCGCGCTCCCATGACAGGAATGTTATCTTGTAGAGAGAAATGCAGAAACAAAGTGGATGGAATAGTGAATCTAAGTCATTGCGGCTGATTGAGAAAAAACTGAAGTAACATTTGATAGGGTTTTGTTTTTTCATTTTTATAGTGGTGTTGTCCACTTTACAAACAGGGCATTTAAGTCATAAAAACGTAAATACAATTCTTCAATGTTGACCACTTCTTTTAACTTTCTTACTCACGTGCCTTGTGTTGTCCTCTTCATTTCTTTAGATGTGGCTACAGGCGTCGCTCCAACACTCCCCCTGACGCCTAGGTCATCATCTTCGTTGAAGCGATTTACAGGTATCACTCCAATTCGATCTCTCAGTTGTTCAAATAGAACTCTTCCAAGGCTCTTGGTAAGGATATCTGCTAATTGATTTCTTGTGTCCACATATTCGAGCTTTATGTCTTCATTTTTAACTGCTTCTCGTAATGCATGAAATTTGACTTTGATGTGTTTTGCTCTACCAAAATGTGTCGGATCTTTACCTATAGCAATTGCAGCTTGATTATCCAGTAGAAGTGTTGTAGGTTGTGTCTGTTTAAACCCTATATCCTCTAAAATTTGTCGAAGCCAGGCGCTGTGGTTTGAGGCAAAAGAGGCAGAGATATACTCTGCTTCTGCCGTTGATTGTGCTACCACACTTTGTTTTTTAGTACACCATGAAAATGGAGAATCATTCAGAAAAAATATGAAGCCAGAGGTACTCTTTGCATCTTCGGTATTTGCATAGTCACTATCTGCATAGGCAACAAGCTTCATAGTGTCTTTGTGGGTTGAGTGTGGGAATAACAGTCCATATTCAAGTGTCCCTTTGAGATAACGAAAAACTCTTTTGACCAGCAACCAATGTGATACTTCGGTTTATGCATGTACCTGGATAGAATATTAACAGCATAGTTAATGTCCGGTCGAGTATTCGATAAATAGAATAGGCTTCCAATGGCTCCTCTGTACATGTTTGCATCGACATCTTCCTCACTTTCAAAAGCTCCTATACGTGTTTGATGATCCATGGGAACTTTTGATGAATTCGCACTTTCCATTCTGAATTTTTCTAGAAGTTCCATGGTGTATTTTCGTTGTGCAATCATGATCCCCCCTTTTCCTTTTTGGATGATTTCCATGCCTAAAAAGTAAGACATTTCACCCAAATCAGTCATCTCATATAAATCAGACATGGATTTCTTGAATTCCTGAATAANACTTATCTTGCTCGTATTGATATCCTTCAATATTCATAATGTAGTCCACGAAACAATCTTGATTGTATATAAGTGTGTCTACATTTTTTGAACTCAAAAAACTTCTATAATAATTAATTACTCGTTCACCTATTAGATATCAAAGTATCAAATAAATAGTCAAATCGAAAATCGTACCACCAAAATAACATTAAATAAAAATACTTAAAATATATGCCGGTGATAAATGCATATTAAGAAGCAAATGTGGATATTGACATGACAAGAATATCACGAGTCATTTGTGCAAGTATAACAAATCTCATATTAATGTCTTTACAATATATCAAGATACCAAATTTCGATATCAATAATTGAAGGATCATAACTCATTTAATTTTTTAAAAAATATATAAATATTCTATTAACTAATTTGATATTCGTTATATTCCAATTTTTTATTCTTTTTATCAAATACCAAACCAAATTTCATTAAATTAAATACTAAGAATCGAATACCAAATATCGAAATAACAAAATTTGGATATGATATTTGGTATTTGAACGAGAACAAGATACTCTAAGTGGAGACAGCGGCGCCAGTGTTGGAGATGATCTTACACGAGGTGGCCGAATTCGTCGTAGATAATTTCAAGCATATTGAGTTCAGTGAGAAACGGATCCGGCGGCAGAGTGTGGTCCCAGTTAAGAAATTCATCGTTGATCGGAAAATCATCAAGGCAAGGAAGATTCGGCCACGTCATAGGAGGATTGGAATTGGCCGCCACCGCAGTTTCTATTGCATCGCTGCTTGTCGTCCGGCTGCTTACAGTTTCGTAAAATTCGATGCTCCTGAATGTGGACGATGATATTTTGTAGAGAGAAATGCAGAAACAAAGTGAATGAAATAGTGAATATAAGTCATTGCGGCTGGTGAAGAAAACAAATGTCTCAAAAGTACTGATATGGTTTTTGGTTTTCATTTTTATAGTGGTGTTGTCCACTTTACAAACATAGTATTTAAGGCATAAAAAAGTAAATACGATTCTTCATTGTTTGCAACTTCTTTTAACTTGTTTACTCACGTGCCTTGTGTTGCCCTTTTCATTTCTTTAGATGTGGTTACAGGCGTCGCTCCAACACTCCCCTGACGCCTAGGTCATCATCTTCGTTGAAGCGATTCACAGGTATCACTCCAATTCGATCTCTTAGTTGTTCAAATAGAACTCTTCCAACGCTCTTGGTAAGAATATCTCCTAATTGGTTTATTGTGTCCACATATTCGAGCTTTATGTCTTCATTTTTTACCGCTTCTCGTAGGGCATGAAATTTGACTTCGATGTGTTTTTCTCTACCAAAGTGTGTCGGGTCTTTACCTATAGCAATTGCAGCTTGATTATCTAGTAGAAGTGTTGTAGGTTGTGTCTGTTTAAACCCTATATCCTCTAAAATCTGTCGAAGCCAGACGCTATGGTTTGAGTCAAAAGAGATAGAGATATACTCTGCTTCTGCGGTTGATTGTGCTACCACACTTTGTTTTTTGGTACACCATGAAAATGTAGAATCATTCAGAAAAAATATGAAACCAGAGGTACTCTTTGCATCTTCGGCATTTGCATAGTCACTATCTGCATAGGCAACAAGATCCATAGTTTCTTTGTGTGTTGAGTGTAGGAATTACAGTCCATATTCAAGTGTGCCTTTGAGATAATGAAGAACTCTTTTGACCATCAACCAATGTGATACTTTTGGTTTATGCAAATACCTGGATATAATATTAACAGCATAGTTAATGTCTGGTCGAGTATTCGATAAATAGAGTAGGCTTCCAACGGCTCCCCTGTACATGTTTGCATCGACATCTTCCTCACTTTCAAAAGCTCCTATGTGTGTTTGATGATCCATGGGAACCTTTGATGAATTCGCACTTTCCATTCTGAATTTTTCTAGAAGTACCATGATGTATTTTCGTTGTGCAATCATGATCCCCCCTCTTCCTTTTTGGATGATTTCAATGCCTAAAAATAAGACATTTCACCCAAATCAGTCATCTCATATAAGTCAGAAATGGATTTCTTGAATTCCTAAATAAGTCTTCCATCACTAGCAGTAATGAGAAGATAATCAACGTATAATGAGACAATAATCATGTGATTTCCTTCCATGTGTTTGATATAGACAGAATGATCGGCAAGTGATTTCTTAAAACTGAGTCTAGTAAGTGTAGAGTTGATTTTTGCATTCCATGTTCTTGGCGCTTACTTTAAGCCATACAAAGCTTTTCTTAATCAGTATACTTTTGTTTCATTTTCAGGCCCCTCAAAACCTTCCGGTTGATTGACATAGATTTCTTCTTCAAGAATTCCATGGAGAAAGGCTGTTTTTACATCCATATGATGGACTCTCCAGTTTTTATTTGCTGCAACAGATAATACTAACTTGATGGAGTCTAGTCTGGCAATAGGGGCAAAGACCTCGTTATAGTTTATTCCTTTGACTTGTGAGTATCCTTTTGCTACGAGTCTTGCTTTGTGTTTATTGATTGAACCATCCTGATTTAATTTTGTCTTGTAAATCCACTTTACTCCAATTATGTCCCTTGTAGAAGGTCTATCAACCAGCTCCTAGTATCATTTTCTTCTATGGATCTGAGTTCATCTTTCATCGCCGGTATCCACTTTTCATGTTGCATTGCTTCAGAGAAAGTTTTCGGATCTGAGGTACTTAAACATACATCTGCATCGAAGTCTTCAATAGGTATTGTTTTGTTGTAAATATCAATTAATCTTTCAGTTTTGACATGAGATTCAATTGAACTGTCCTCATTTGAATTAAATGGAAGTGTGGGATGCGAGTCTCCATATTCTGGAGATGCATATTCAGGTTCAGTCTCATATCCTTGAAAATCATTGTTTCCTTCTATTTCTTCAGAAATTCCTTCATGAATTCCAGTTTCAGTAGCAATTGCTTCTTGTATATTTAATTCATCATTCTTTGTATAAACTCTCTCATGAGCTAGAGGTGTCATCTGAGTATCAATCTTGACATCAGATAAGTCTTTTCCATTTTCACTATCATGCTCAAATATTCTGTTTCCAGAATCGATTGATTCATTTGGAGCCTGTTCACCACCTGTACAATGACAATTGGAATTTTCAATACTGTTAGAAATCCAGTTCCATTCTTTTTCCTCTTCAAATATTACATCTCTACTTATACATATGGTTTTGTTTCAGGAAACATAACTCTATATCCCTTGATTCCAGAACAGTATCCCATAAAGACTCCCATTTTGCTTTTTTTATCAAGTTTGGTACGTTTTGCTTCAGGTATGAGTACATGACATATGCTACCAAATATTTTTAGATGTTTTACAGAAAGTTTCATTCCATGCCATAGTTCATATGAAGTTTTTCCTTCTAAAGTTCTGGATGGTAGAACATTAAGAAGATATACGGCAGTGGAGGCTGCCTCTGCCCAGCATTCTTTTGGTAAATGTTTTTCAAAAATCAAGCATCGAACCATTTCCACTATGGTTCTATTTTTCCTTTCACTAACTCCGTTTTGTTCAGGGGTGTATGGAGTAGTATACTGATGGATAATTCCTTCTGATTTACAAANAAAGACTCCCATTTTGCTTTTTTTATCAAGTTTGGTATGTTTTTCTTCAGGTATGAGTACATGGCATATGCTACCAAATATTTTTAGATGGAAAAATGGCGACTTGGGTCCCCAAAGTTTGGATAATTTGACAATTTTGATCCCCAAAGTTTCAGTGGCAAAAACAGTCCCCAAAGTTTTGATGATTTGGCAATTTTGGCCCCCAAAGTTGTGTATTTTCGCAAAATACGTCCCCAAAGTTTGCGAATTTTGGCAATTTTGGTCCCCAAATTAATTTTCGTCCGGGGACCTAATTTGCCACAATTCGCAAACTTTGGGGACGTATTTTGCGAAAATACGCAACTTTGGGGACTGGTTTTGCCAAAATTCGCAAACTTTGGGGACCAGTTTTGTGTACATGAAACTTTGGGGGCTGGTTTTGCCAAAATTGGAAACTTTGGGGACCAAAATTGCCAAATTGTCCAAACTTTGGGGACCAAAACTGCCTTCCGCCCATTTTTAGATGTTTCACATAAAGTTTCATTCCATGCCATAGTTCATAGGAAGTTTTTCCTTCTAAAGTTCTGGATGGTAGAACATTAAGAAGATATACGGCAGTGGAGGCTGCCTCTGCCCAGCATTCTTTTGGTAAATGTTTTTCAAAAATCAAGCATCGAACCATTTCCACTATGGTTCGATTTTTCCTTTCACTAACTCTTTTTGTTCAGGGGTGTATGGAGTATTATACTGATGGATAATTCTTTCTGATTTACAAAAACACTCTTGCACTTTAGATATAAATTCGCCACCGTTGTCTGATCTTAATTTCATAATTCTGCTGCCTGATTGTTTTTCTGCTAATTCTTTGAAATTTTTGAAAATTTCAAAAGTTTCAGACTTGCATTTCATGAAATAAATCCAACAATATCTGCTAAAGTCATCTATAAAGATGATGAAATATCTACTACCACTCCATGAATTTTCTTTGAACGGTCCACACAGATCTGTGTGTATAAGTTCTAATTTATTTTGAGACTGATGTGTACTGAGTTTTAAAGACAGTCGAGTCTATTTTCCTTGATGACATACTTCACATTTTGAGTTCATAAAATGTAAATCAGGTAAGTCTAAGACCATACCGTTCTTTTGTAAGATCTTGAGATTTCTGATTCCATAGTGACCAAAGCGTTTATGCCACTTTTGTGATTCCTCGGTTACTGATAAATTGATTTCTTCATCTGCAGCATTCAAAACAAATAAATTATTCTCAAGCATGTTTGATGTAATAGAGCTGTTTGAAATGGTATCTTCTATCTTGCATATGAAATTGTCAAAAGATATTCTGAAATTGTTTCTTAGGAGTTGTCCGAGACTTAGAAGGTTCTGCTTCAGTGAAGGTACGAAAAACACTTCATTTATCAACATCGGTTTTGAATCCCCTTTGAGTAATATTGATCTTGTTCCTTCTAAATACGCAGAATGCCCTGTGGCTGATTTTACAGTCTTCTTTTCTGTGCAGGTATAACTCTGAAAGAGTTGTATGTCTTTACACATGTGTTTGGAACATCCACTGTCTAAAATCCATCCGAAGTACGTATTGAATGTTGTTAGTAAACTGATCTCGAAATGGCACATATCACCAAAGAATGAAACTTCAGTTGTGTTTGCCTGATCCATTATTTCTTTCTTCGCAGGACACACTTTTTCGATATGTCCCAGATTCTTACAAAATGTACACTTGGCATCTGGTCTCCACCAGCATACTTCTGGTCAATGATTGGTCTTAGAGCAGTGAGGACATGTACTAATTCCTTCCCTTGTGTCTCTCCAATTTGAATTTGTGACTGTTTTTGCATATGATTGTGTTGGACCCATAGATGTCATTGATTTATTTATTTGCATAGCAGCAGCTTCGAGTTGATCTTGACTTGATAGAGCTATCTCATTTCGTTGTAGTACATCATCTGTTTCATGCATTCTAATAGAAATCCTTTTCTCGGATGATTGCAGTGAACTAACGAAATCCATAAATGAAGGTTTTTTTGTCTCCTTTATACCTGCCAATTTTTTGAGCTTTTCACTCTTCAATTGCTGAAAGCTTTGGTTCAAATTTATTTGGAAGACTCATCATTGCCTTTTGTATAATCTTCTCGTCCGTAAGGTCTCCACCTAGAGCCCTTATTTCATTGACTATTTTAATAGTTCTGTCGTAGTATTCTTGGAGAGATTCTTTGTTTGTCATCCTGTTTGCTTCAAAATCCGTCATTCTACTTCTGATGTGCATTTTTCGTATTTGATCTCCTCCTTCATATAGTTCTTTCAGTTGATCCCATATTTCCTTTGGTGTGAGGCAATTTGCTATTTTATCAAACATCGTGTCGGTCACCGCATCGGGAAGTATAGTCATGGCTTTATATTTTTGTATGGCATAATCTTCTTGTATTTTTTTCTCTGCTTCGGTAGGTGGATCTGAGGATGTTCCACTTGTCTCGCTTTGTATAACTTGCCACAGGTCCTTAGATTTAAGGATTGCCGTGAGTTTGATAGTCCATGTGAAGTAGTTCGTCCCATCTAGCAAGGGAGGTGCTAGAGTTCCTCGAGTTCCTGCCATCTTGTTTGATTCAAGTCATCCAAAAACTAGCTGCTCCGATACCATGATATTTTGTAGAGGGAAATGCAGAAACAGAGTGGATGAAATAGTGAATCTAAGTCATTGCGGCTGATGAAGAAAACAGAATGTCTCAAAAGTACTGATAGGGTTTTTGATTTTCATTTTTATAGTGGTGTTGTCCACTTTACAAACAGAGCATTTAAGTCATAAAAACGTAAATACGATTCTTCAATGTTGACCACTTCTTTTAACTTGTTTACTCATGTGCCTTGTATTGTCCTTTTCATTTCTTTAGATGTGGCTACAGGCGTTGCTCCAACGGTTGGTGCAACATAGAATACAAATTCATTTTATTGCCATATGTATGATAACTTTGGGTGTAAATATTGCATTTTAATTTGAACTTTAGGTGGTTCATGACTTAATGTTTAAGATTTAAATATTATTATTTATATTATTTATCTTTAACATAAATGCTTCAGAAACGCTCCAGAAAAAATATTCTCCTAAGTTTGATGATTCCCACTTCTGCTTTGACGAATGCATTTCGTTGCTTCTAAACATTGTGAAATATTCTTAAATTTATTAATTAGTTAACGACTTATGTTATTGTCTTTTCTAAATTAAATAATGCAATCAACTTATGAAAACGGAATAATTGACAGACTAAACCACAACTCGGGTAACAAACCGAATAAAACATGTTTTGTGGGGTCTATTTTTGTTAAGTAAAATTATAACTAAAAACTGGTTAATCGAACCATTAAATACCAGTAAATTGTTAAGTCTATCGTTTTCTCACCATTAAATACGAAAAATAAAAATATATAAAAGTTAATTTCATTTGAAATTAACATTGACTTATTAGAAAAAAATAACATTATTTTGTGGGGTTTAATTTATTAAAAGTATGAATTCAGAAATGAAGGGATTAACAAAAGTCAAACAGAAACAATATAATCGAAACTGCTACGTATATCCACGAAGCCGCAATCAATACCAGCCGTTGATTCTTAGAAAGTCGCCGGGCTAGGGGCCGGAGCAATGGAATTCTCCGCCGGGATGGGGTCTGATCCGCCGCCGCTGCTACTAATGAGCCCTAGCATCTCACGGCGAGTACCCCATCTCCCCACCTTGCAAAGTGTAGGCAAAAACACACCTTCCAGAAGATTACATACACATAGTCAACTCCAAGATAAAAAATAAAATGTAAATGAAACATTTGTACCTTCGCCGGCGGCGAGGTTATAGTACAGATCGACGATATTGGGGCAGTTTTTGTAGCACTCCGGCGAGCACAACTTCATCGTAAATTGAGGTAAGAGAAAGGGATCCGACGATATTCCGATGAATCTTCTATGGACGCCGCAAGCTTCGATACACTTGTCGTTCTCGATGACAGCGGCCAATCTCTCAACCACCACCTCCGACGTCATACATGTGTAATAACCAGGCCCTTTTCCGATCTTGTAGTTCTCGAGAACGCATCGTTTACCGGAGGAAGATATCGCGAAGGCGCAGTTTTTTAGAGTCAACTCCTCGCATATCACCTCCGCTGTAGTAATACAAGATCGGAGTTTTGTTACAGAAATGAAAGACGTTTACGTTCAATAAATCCTGAATGTTTCATACCTGAAGCTGGGTTTCTTAAGAGGAGGAAGAAAGCGAAGAAGAGAACAAGTTGACATTTCTTGGAAGACGCCATTTTCTTGGTCAAGCTCAATCTGTATGTGAACTGTGGAGCGAGATTATATATAAAATATTTTTAAATAAAAAATAAAGAGGTGATTAGTGATTACTGATTAGAAACTGACTCTGAAGTTACAAATTAATTTAATAATTTTTTATTTAATGTACATTGGTGATTCAACTATAATTCTAAATTTTCCAAAGTAACCATTTATAAATTTCATCAAAAACATTACAAATTAACCATCTCAACTTATATTATTATTATTGGTATTTATGGATGTAAAAACAAATAATATTTTTACGCATTTTATGTCATGTGTTCAATATATCAAATATAAGTTAATCATCATAGAATAAAATTCATAATTAGTCATTTTTTTAATTTTGAGATTTTTCAATTTCCATAATCTATTTGATTACTTGTTGATAATTCTTATAAATAACTAAAATGATAATATTGAATCTAAATGTTTGATTGTATTGTTTTTCATATAAAAGACATAAATTGAAAAATCTCAAAATCGAAAAGAAATAAATATCAATGTTTTCCGACACATAGTTACTCATCTAATTGAGTTGGTATGTCTTCTATATTAGACGGTATATTTTTTGGGTAACAATTTTTTTTATTTGATTAGTATATATTTTTTTTAAAAATTTAAATAATTATTTTAGTGTTGAAACAAGACAAAATCTTTGATTGACCTGTTGATCCTTTATTGAGCATTATCAATTTTCTTTGAGACGCCATAAGTCTTATGCTTATGGTCCATAGCCTAAATTTCACCTATATCTCGAATAGCTCACCCACAAGTTTATCATACCAGTAGATTCCAAAAGTACTTGGAGCACTATTCTCCCCATAGTATACCAATTGATATGAAAGTGTTAATAAAGATAATTTTTTTATGGAAATTAACTAAGGTTATAGATATCAAAGTCAAACACATGACATAAAATGTGAAATATATTAGGGATAGTTTGGGAACAAAAGTTAACAGTAAGACTAAGTTGAGATATTTATTTGTATTGTTTTCAAATAAAAAATGTAAACGGTGAATTTAGAAAAATTAAAGAACTAAAATATGATTTATCTAATTTAAATATTTGAATGATTAAAAAAATTATCTCTTTAATTAGTATACATATTTTAAAAATTATATTCCACTTATTCAATGCATCAAGAACCATCAAAGTTTCATTACAAAAGTAACCGATAATCTATATTATTCACTTTAGTATCTTTATCTGTCATATTTTTTATATTAATTTTTATTAATCTTTATAGATTTCTTTTTCTCCAACTTATTTTTCATGGTCCAACAAAATTAAAATTAAAATATTAGCGATAGACAAAATTAAAATATTAATATTTTATTAAATATAAAAATTAGTCGTCATTTTCTTGAATATTAAAATTAATGCAATAAAATAAAATAAAATATGGATAGACAAATAATAGTGATGTAAAGATAGAAAATATGTTGCCCGCATAACCCCTACCATTTTTAATAAAAAATAAGTGTATTAAGTTAATTATTCTTGATGATCAATTAATTTTGCACTGACAACTTTGCTTAGGTCATCATATGAAGGATAGAGATATTTACCACATTTGAGAACTATATTGTTATTAATTTTTATATTACTAAACTCGATATTAATATAAATTTAATCGGAATATTCATTTAGGGGAATCTATCTCGAAGTCAATTATAAATAAATGAAGCGTGTTCACTTGGCTTTAGGTGTTTATTGGTCATATAAGGCTGTCAAATATTAATAACATTTAGTTTTGGGAATATATTATTATATAATATATCCAGTAAACGGACAAAGTGGAAGACACGTTTTAAAGTATTTAATAATGTCATTTTTTTTATAAAATGTATAGATAATTAAATTTCTAGAATCAGGTCAATTTACGTTGGAAGTATGCTCGAATATAACGTATAAGAGGGATGAGATCACACCTTAAAAGACTTGCACAACTCATTTACTATGATCCACATTTCATTTTATAAATCAATTTATTCCACTTTTATTTTCCGATGTGGGACAAATATCCACAATTTCAACATAATGCACATATATAATTACATAAATACTTTGAAAGAAGCTATAAATAAAATGAATTCTTAAAATTTGTTGTGCATGTTTCTAACAAATCAAAGATATCTAAATTAGGGATGATGGTGATTATAGAAATGTTAATATATATGCTGATTAATATCATTCAACTAATATAAAATTTATCTAACTATTAATTATATGTAAAATTTAGTTGTATCTACTTTAATATATTAGATTAATAAGATATTTTGTTTATCGTATTTTTCTTCGTCTTTTACATATTTTTTGAGATATATTTATTTACTTTTATAAATATCTACCTATATATTTATAACACTCAGATGTTTATTAACATTTGTTAAAATTGATTATCGTCTTGTAAGAAGAATTTTGCTATAGTTAATAACAATAATTTTGTGATAAAAATATTTTCATTATTATGTCTTGTATTAATATTTAATATATTATTGTTATTTGTCTTTTAAAAATATGTAATTTCTTTTTATTTGTAATGAAGATTTTGACAAAATAAGTACATATCTTCCCCTATAGTAAAATTATTGAACATTTGTGTGTTTCGAATTCCAATATTGTAAATCAACTTCTTAAAAGTTGCAATTGATCGAGATTTTGTGAATACACCAGACAAATTCTTTTCTGAATTGATTTGTTGGATGTTAATTTTTTCATTCTTTTGAAGTTAATGTGTAATGAAAATTTTCGATGAAATATGCTTAGTTCTATCAACTTTAATGTATCATTTTAACTATAATATACACGTAAAGTTATCTTCATATAATATTGTTAGGATCATATTTTTTATGCTAAATCATATCTTCTTTCTATATGATCAATCATTGACTTCAACCTAATACATTCATGATTAGTTTCATGCATTACTATTATTTCAATATAATTTGATGAGGTGAACGTTATTGTTTGTTTGGTAGATCATCAAGATATAATAGTTCCTCCTACTATAAATACATATAATGTTTGTGATATAGCATTGTAAGAATTAGACAAATATCCAACATTTACATAGCCAACTAATTCAAAATATTATGATTCTTTTGCATTGTGGCAGTAGAGTATTTCTCCAAATAGATAGAAGTTGAAGCGGTGTCTCAAGTCAGAGAAGATGAGGTGATAGTTTTCTATGGCGCTATATTTTTGCCGCTTTGGAATCCCCAAGATCTTGGTGTCAGATAAAGAGACACGGTTCTTAGGAAAACGTGTGGCTGAATGGTACGAGTTTTATGGTATTTGATGAGAACTCTAGGACCAGGTACCCTGCAATAGATGAGACCCAATAACGATTGAGCCAATCCATATGGTGGAAGCGAACTAGTACAGCCAATAGTATACTTAAGATAAAATGACACGATGTTCCGCGATGGGACTGAAGATAACCTTGGCGAAATAAAACGGTTTCTAACAGCTGGCACTATGGTTCGGTCTAAACGGTTACAAACCCATGCGTTCCACGCTTTGGGCCTCCACACGTTTACCATGCCTCAGGCCAGATCACACAGACAACGCCTCGGTCTCGGCCTCGTTTTACATCGCACGACAGCAATCTCTAACAAACCTGTCAGATGCAGTTACAGAGCGTGAATTACACACGCTATCATCTCTATAAATACAGAGCACAACGACGGAAAAAGCATGACCCTTTGGATGCATAAGAACAAGCCGTTACCCTGCCGGAGTTCTTATTGCTTTCCTATTCCCTGTTATCTTCTTAAAGCCTCTGCTGTATTCTGTAATGGATCCTTTGATTAGTGAACAGGCTAAGAGCTTATTTCACTCTTAGCCAAGTGGTTTTTTACCCAATTCCTGGGTTTCCACTATAAATGACATTGCCTCGTTATTATTTACAGTTTCTTAATCGTCTTCCCACCAAAAATAAATAAAAACCGAGTTCGTTTGTTGACAAACCGGATGACTATTGGTACCCCCCTAAAAAAGGACCATAACAGTTTGGCACCGTCCGTGGGGATGATTTTCTAATCCCATTTGAGGTTTCTACCAGGGATAGGATAATCAAAGGCATGGCGACTGGAACTTCGACAAATGATAGTGACGTGCTTCTCGACAGTCTCCCAGCATCAACATTCACTTTACAGGATCTAGAAGCTGTCGTCAGGAAGGTGGTACTGGAAATTACGTCAGAGAGCAGTGGGACAGAACTACTGCCTGTTTCAAGCTCTGTTCCAAGAAGTAGAGGGTACGAGAGTGACCCTGACGAGCGTAGCACTGATGATGAGGAAATCATCATGCGCGGTGTAACAACGAGGAGGCCGAGATATCGATCCACTCCTCCTCCCCCGGCCAGGGCTCTAACTCCCGCTCCTAGGAATGACCAGGAGCAGATGCAGCGACGAATTGACGAGCTCACTAAGGAGTTGGAGAGCATGCGTGCGCTGAAGGATTGCGAACCTAATATGGGACGCAATCCTGGTTTATTCAACAGGGCCATGGGGCCCCAATCAGGCGAAATAAGGACGATGACTGGTGGCATAATTTTCATGCGGTACAGACGTCATCCCAACAATCTGAAGGCGTGTCCGCCGCCTTGGGAGATTTGATGCTCCCATTTTCGGAAGAGATCTGGGCGGCAGTCCCAGATCAGCATTATCGCAACCCCGAGGGGTTGCCGACGTTTCGTGGTGAAGGTGATCCGATCGATCACATTGCCGATTTGAATTACGCATGGGAACGGTTCGGGCCTCAGATTCGCTGAAGTGCCGCATCTTCGCGGTAGGATTATAAGGCGACGCCCGAACGTGGTTCAAAAATTTTCCTGCCCGATCCATACAGTCGTATGGCGGATTTATTTTGGCTTTTTCAGAGCAGTTCGCTCCAAATGTAGGACCGCCCCAAAGCAGACAGGAACTATATCAGTTGAAATACATCCCGGCAAAAATGAGTTTTCGGTCCTTCATGGAGAAATTCAATAGGATCGCCCGAGGCATCAAGCGTGAGCTTCGGGACAAGATTGATATTCTACAGCAAGTCTTGGGACCGTGCGGCCTTTCGGCCAGTTTGGTAAAGAGCCCACTATCCACCTTGGGAAAACTTCTTCAGAAAATCAACAAGTATATTAAGATAGATGAGCGCTAGGGCTAGGCTATCGGAAACCTAGCGGGAATTCTGAGCCCCCAGGCGATCATATAGTTTCCAACCCTAAGAAGCAGTCTCGAGAAGTAGCGGCTGTAGGCTAGAAAGACGTCCCCCCCGAAGCAGGAGGACAATCGGGTGTATTGCCAATCACATCATAACCGCGATCACCCGACCTTGAAGTGCCGCTGTTGAAAGAGACAGTAGCGGCGATGAATAAAGAGAACCCCGACCGGAATGGTCAGAAGGGCAAGCGAGCTGAATCCCCCCGAAAGGGCCACCAGGGTGACGATCGTCACAGGCCGCGGGGAAGGGATAATCGGGGACAACCCCGAAATTATAATGATCGGACGGAGGACCGACGGTCTCCTCCTACAGAGCAAGACAGAGTCCAACATGGTCCTGAGAACCGTGGTCAGGGCCGAAGAAGAAGATGGCGGGGCCGAGGCGGCAGAGCCCCGCAAAATGAGGGTGGAAGACAGGAGCAGGTGGCTCATCCAACTGCTGAAACAGGTGTCCAACCTCCTCAAAACGAGGCGGCACCTAGGGAAGTGGCCGGAGATATTTTTGTTATCTCCGGTGGTTTGAGAATAAATGAATCGGTCCGGGACCGAAAGAGGACAGCGTGCGGAGACTCCGCTGAGAGCTCCGAATATGTAGCACTGGTTAAGAACGATTTAGCTGAGCGGTCCCCTCCCTTCGGGGAGGACATTACTTTCATTCCACAGTTAAATTTTCCTTTGCTGGAACAAATAATGTGGTAGAATACGAGGTTGTATTATCGGGAATGACCTTGGCTCGAATGATGGGAGTTAGAAGAGTGCGAATGTTCTCAGGCTCAAAGTTAGTAGTGGAACAGTTTGCAGGGAGATTTGAAACTCATGATCCGATGATGAAACTATATTGTGCCAAAGTCCTCGAATTATCCAAAAAGTTCAGTGAATTTTCTCTTGACCACCTGCCACGAGAACAGAATAAGGTTGCCGACGCACTTGCCAGATTGGCCGCAGGCATACCTGACATAGAGCCGAGCACTATTTCGGTCGAGATATCAGTGACCGAACAGTCAATTAAAGAAATCGGAGCTCTATGCCATGAACTTCAGGGTTTGAATATTAACGCTACTGAATCTTCTAGGGAACCCAATTGGATGGATCCATTTATTAAACATCTTTCAAACGACTATCTTCCTGAAGACAAGTCTGAAGCCAGGAAAATAGAAGTCCGGGTTAAGAGATTTATCCTGGTTGACGGACGATTGTTTAAAAAGAGTTTTAAGGGCTCACTTCTGCATTGCTTATCCCAAGGGAATTCTTTGAAGGCGACCTCGTCCTCAGAAGCATAAATGTGCAGAGGAACGTTGGAAAGCTGGACAGAAATTGGGAAGGACCGTATCGAATATCAAAGAAATTGGAATCAGGTGCGTATAAACTTGAAACATTGGATGGTATAGAGGTCCCCCGAACTTGGAATGTCTTGAATTTAAGGTGGTATTTCTTGTGAACCTTCGATTAATATGTTTGACCCAATAAATGTATATTCCTTTAAACGTAAGTAGAAAACAAGTAAGTACAAAACAAATTTTTTCTAATTGAGTGATGGACCGATTTTGAAGTTGGATAACTTAGGACGAATCTGGACTGGTGACTGAAGCTTCTTATCCGTAAGGCTCCCAAGTTGTAGTGATCGCTCTGACGAGTCAGATGCTCCTGCACTTGCCTAGTCCCGTGGATGAGTTGTGATTCTCCGAAAACTCATTACGAACTAAAACACCCTCTTCAACGGCATTCATTCTTGGGAAATGGCCCTTGTACTTACGAAATCCGCCACGAAAAGAGGAATGGGGGTGTCAACATATCGAAACACAAGTTCGGTCCTATTATGGGACATATAATGAACAAAAGTTTTACATATAATGAACTAATATAACCTACGGGACTTCAGTAGAACCAAAGATCAGCCGAAGCTTATATGGACTCATATTGAACCTGGACCGCGTCTTTCTAATTAAGTTGTGATCTCAAGGACGGAATAAGAGTGATCCGCATACAATGTAAAACGACCGATCCAATCAGAATTGACCTGAGTGAGCCAAACATAATATATGGGACCGATGGGTTGACACCCTATAAGCATCCCCGATCTTACACTTGGTGGTTAAAAGACTCTCGTTAATATGATACATATTAGTTCACTTAAAATGTCAGTTACAATACTTTATTCTGACGATTAAAAAGACAAGAATTGAGAGGAAAAAGTCTTATATTGAAAATAAGGAACAAAGCAGGGACACAATACATCTTAGATCAACTACCCTGCCCATCTTCCTTATCTTCCACTCTCTGCTCCTGCGGTTCGGTCCGGGCCGCGAGATGCTTCAACTCTTCTTCATGATCGGCCACCTTCTGGTTGACCGCTTTCTCCATCTCCTTAAAGAGATAGAAGAAAGGGTCATCTTCTGAAACATGTTCTTCCAAAGATGGAATTACCTGAAAGTTGTCATATTTCTCAAGTGGCTAAATCGCCTTCCATCGCTCGTCCGAAGGGGAAAGCCCGAACTACCTCGTAACCTGGTCTCGTATGTTATCCAGGTACTTAGCAGTGTACATCCCATGAATGTTATCCACCAAAGCGAATAACAGAGGGGACCGAGCGAAGCCTAGGACTGCTTCCCGGACCGAACCTTCAACTGAAGTGCGGGTTCATGTCAATTCTTCCTCCAAGTTCGCTTTCTCTTCTTGGGCCTAAAGGAGAAGCTCGTTGAGCTTATTCCTCTTCTCCTGGGCCTGACCCTGAACTTGGTTAACTTCTTCTTCCGTGGCCCGCAGCTTGGCCTCTAGGTCAGAAATACGGCCCTGAGCTGTTTTCTCTATCTTCTCCAGCTCAGAGACTTTGTCTGCTAAGAGCAAAACTTCCGTCCCAGCTCTTAGCAATTCATTATCCAGTCGGTCCCGGTCCTCTCGTACTGTGACCAATTCACCATGTTTAATCTCAACTTGCCTTTTTGCAAGGTCAAGTTGATCCTGGACTTGTTGGGACACAACGTTGCCACCTTGGTTCTTCTCCACGGTGATGACAGTTGTGAAAGCCTTCCTAAGCATTTGCATAGGGCAATAATGTCAAAACACAAAGCTTCGGGCCTTAATTTCGAAGGAAATTACCCTAGTTGCGAGGTCGAGAAAGCCTTCAATGATCTCTTATCCAAACATGTCTGGTTGAACATTGTCTGGGTTTTGCTCTCCATAAAGGCGGAAGTCCTTTATGAAGACACTTCTTTAGGAGGTCAATTTCCTCCCCTTACTAAACCTATCTAGTAGGCCTAAGGCAACACCCCAGTTGTAGTTGGTCTTAGGACCCGAGGCAGGCTCCTTCAAAACGATCCCCTTAGTGGGGACCGAAGCACTCCCCCATCTCTTCAGCCTTTTGGAATCCTTCGAGGCTTCTGCTTCGGTCGCCCTCTTTCCTTTTCCCAAGGGGATCGGAGGCAGGGAGACGTTCGCCTTAAGATTGGGACCGGGGAGAACTTTCTCCATGGGAACGGCTCCCTGCAGCAATAAAGTAACTGTATTAGCACTAATGAAGGAATTATTTCCGATTTGGTAGAGGCTGGAGAAGCTCAAAGAACGAATCCGAGCCATTATCACCTCCTCTACCACTCCAAATACCCGAAACGCATGTCCCTCTCCCGTCGAGGGCTGCCCTGTGCAACGCACGGTTAATGTGCCTGTGCTGGTGGTTTGAATCGGGGGGTTCCCGGACCCCGATGGAACCAGCATACCCCCCGTTGCTGATTCACTCTACTCAGCACTACCCGTTGCTTCGCGTTGTCCTTCAGAAGGATGGACCGAAGCAGCAGCCATACGCTTCAACCGTGAGCTAGGCATTGTCTCAGTTGAGTATGCAAAACAAATACAAAATGATTAGGAAAGGACGGAATGAAAATATTACTTTATACCCGATCCTTCTGATGGATCTGAACAAGAAAAGATCCCCTTCGGGGCTGGGGCGTGCTTTTCTCCCGCGACACCTATTTCTATCAACCTTTTCTTCTGAAGCAGTTCTGTTCGTTTAAGGCGTGCTTCGGGAGAGGGGAACATCGTAAGTGTGTTTGCGGTGTCCGGACGGGAGGGGTTGAACCTGGTTCGGTCCAACTGGCCTATGCGTGGGTGAGTTATAAGTGGCCACACCTTTAACATATCCTCTTTTGGGACTGTTATCCACACATAACAAGATTTCCACGCATGGAGAGACTCTTCCTTATCAACTATAGCGCACTCCTTGGTGCGCACCGCTATATAATATAATTTGCGGGCACCCTAACATACCCTTACCCCTTCGGGACCCTACCAAGAACAATTTGAAAAAATGTTCCAAGGTCGGGAACCTGTTCTGTTGGTGGCAATAGAATATAAACGCTACTATATACACATAACTACCCAGAAATAACGCAAAAGTTGGGCAGTGAATTTCCTTAAATACGGCTGCTGCAAAGGGATGCAGCGGAAAACGTAGCCCGCACTTTAAAGAAGCATAACTAACCGGAATAGCGGAAGCCGGCACATTCATTTCCGCCGGAAGGAAACATGGAATATCTTCCCGTCCCTTCCAGATAGAGTAATGAGCCGGAATCGAAAACCTAGACCTAAACTCCTCAATATCCAACTCAGACATGGCTGAGTATCTCATTTTATGAGGAGCCATGGTTTATACCTTAACGAAAATCGGTACGAAATGGGTTTTAACGTGAAACAGAACAAAGGCGCAGAGAGCACGATTTGGGCGATTTCTTCCTTCGCGAAATGACGATGAGGAGAAACAGTACCCAAAACCCGGATTTAAATAGTAATCTCCCGACCAATGGTGAGCTGCCACGTCATATTATCACAGGCGATTGCAGTATAAACACACTCATTACGCCTGCTGAATAATCGAATGTGAAGAGGCGCCACTTTGGATATTAATATTTAAAAACAACCTAAACGTACATTATTGAACTTTAAATATAAATTCACTCCTTCACTTATAAACATAAGTGAAAGATCGGTCCCCTGGACGCTCACCACGAGCAGGTACGGTCCTATATTCTCCCGAGTGTATAAACATTGTGTGATCGGCCTTATATCACCTTTACGATGGCAATCAAGCCCGAGGGGCTAGTGATGAGAACTCTAGGACCAGGTACCATGCAATTGATGAGACCCAATAACGATTGGGCCGATCCATATGGTGGAAGCGAACTTGTACAACCCAGTAGTATACTTAAGATAAAATGGCCCGATGTTCCGCGATGAGACCGAAGATAACCTTAGCAAAATAAAACGGTTTCTGACCGCTGGCACCATGGTTCGGTCCAAACGGTTACAAAGCCACAAGTTCCACGCTTCGGGCCTCCACACGTTTACTACGCCTCGGGCCAGATCACGCAGACCACTCCTCAGTCCCAGCCTCGTTTTACATCGCGCGACAACAACCTCTAACAAACCTGTCAGAGTCAGTTACAGAGCTTGAATTACATACGCATCAACTCTATAAATACAGAGCACAACGACGGAAAAAGCATGACCCTTTGGATGTATAAGAACAAGTCGTTACCCTGCCGGAGTTCTTATTGCTTTCTTATTCCCTGTTATCTTCTTCAAGCCTCTGATGTATTATGTAATGGATCCTTTGATTAGTGAACAGGCTAAGAGCTTATTTCACTCTTAGCCAAGTGGTTTTTTGCCCAATTCCTGGGGTTTCCACTATAAATTGTTTTGACTCGTTATTATTTACAGTTTCTTAATCGTCTTCCCACCAAAAATAAATCAAAACCGAGTTCGTTTGTTGACGAACCGGACGATTGTTGGTACCCCCTAAAAAGGGACCATAACAGGATTCATTAGCGATTTACATCTGTAGCACATTCGAAAAGTAATGGACTTACAAAAGTTATTAATCAGATCATTTTGAAACAATTGAGAACAAGAATCGATCAATCTAAGGCCTCTTGGGTGGACGAATTGCATAATGTGATGTGGCATATCGAATGTCACCACGGTCTACAATGGGACTCAGGCCATTTTCATTGGTATATTGTTCCGAATCTATGTCACCAACCAAAGTATATGTTTTATCCGAGAGAATTATTGCATACGATGAGGTGATGAACTAGGATATGCGGAAATTAGATCTTAAGTGCGTGGAAGATTTTAGAGAAATAACAGCGATTCAGATGGATATTTGCAAGAAGAGAATGACCTAAAGATAAGACAAAAAGTACATCCATAGTTATTGACAGTCAAGGATTTTGTATTAATGAAAGTTGATGTTTCTAAACATGTTGGCAAGTTGGAGCGCAAATGGGAAGTTCCATACCATATTACAACAGTGGTGAGAGAATAAACATATAAGATTGTGAACGTGTGTCGAGAGGAGCTGCCACGGACTTGACATATTTCCAATTTGCGCAAGTATTATGTATATGCGTGATTCTTCTATCTTTTTCAAACGATAGAAATAAAATCCCTCTTTTAATCACCTTTCGAATTTTTTGTATCCATTTCAACGACTTGAGATCAATCGAATAGGGGACTCGTAAGATTGGAGGGAGGTTCATTGAATTTTAGTATGGTGAAGGCTAGAAATTAAATACCATATGATACAATAGAAATGCAATGCACCGTCTATCGTGTATTCGATCAATCTCAAACTCGTCGAAATAGATATTGGGTCAAAATATTTTAAAATATGAGGAGTCTTCCTGTCTCTACCAGGACCAATCGCCATACATACATACTATGGAATATGTCAAGAGGTCTAATTATTCGAAACCGACTGTCTGTCTATCATATTTCTGTGGTAACCGGGTGCATTTTTACGTGACTCCTCCATGACACACCGATGAGGGTCGCGCCTTTGACGGTTGTCTGGTCACTATCTACAGTGAGAAGGAACATCCATCCCCTTCGTGACCTCATAAAGGCCACATAGTCAAATGGATAAAACCGTTTGACACAATGAATCCGATTCATCTTGGCGGGAGTGAAAAATTTAAGCGAATGTAAGGATTATACCCTGAACATGGCGCTACTTCATTCTATACAGTGAAGGCTCTTTAATGTGAGGTACCCGATCAATATAGGTGAGAGTGAAATATTTACTCTAGTATAAGAATTGTACCATGAACCTAACACTACTTTCACCTAGCCAGTAAAGGTTATCTATGTCTATTTCTGGAGGAGAATGAGAAAATTCCAAACGATGAGGGTGATGAGAAGTACGAGAATGTATAAACACGCAGATATCCGCCTCCTCCGATGGTCAAGCGGGTAAAACCGCTCGATGCGAAGAACTCGATTTATATCGGTGGAAGGGAAATATTTATGATAGTCTATGGATTGTATTATAAACCTAGTTCAAGTTCTATCTAGATAGTGAGAACTCCCAACTCTTTTCGGTAGAGCGCGGAAAAGGTCCTATTATTGGGTGATGTGATGGAAAGTGCTAGAACGTGTAAAGCAAAAGCAACATCCGCCATTCATGATGGACCATTAGGTAAAACCACTTGATGCGGGGAACCCGACCCGTCTATGTGGACGTTAAAAATTTACGTCAATATATGGATTGTACCATTAATTTGGCGCTACTTCCACCTAGTCAGTGAGAGCTTCCAACGCTTTTTCGGTAGAGCACGGGAAAGGTCCGAGCATTGATGTCAAGAGAAAGTATGAGGGTGTGTGAGGCGAAAAGACATCGGTCACCTCCGTAACCCGTTAGGGTCACTTTTTAACTAGGTAAAACTGTTTAATGCGAAGAGCTTGATCCACCTGAGTAGTGGTGAAAAATTTACGTCAGTCAAAGAATAATACCCTGAGCCTAACGCTACCTCTAATCAAGTTGTGAGGGCTCTTCGGAGGAGAACGAGAAATATAAGGCATTGAAGAGGAGATAATTATGGTTACGAGTGTTTGTCGAAGCCCATGAGGATGAGATGAATCATAGTGATTGGTTAGACCCGTAAAGAAAGTTTTATGTGTGCTTGGTAAGGCCTAGATGAGTGCTTGATTAGACCCATAAATATTGAATCATGGGCGCTTGGTGAGGCCTAAATGGGATCTTGGTGAGGCTAGTAAAGTGAAGTTGTGTTGGATGCGAAGGAAAGATAGCTGTCTCCCCATGAACCCGTAAGGGTCAAATGTTAAATGAGTAAAATCATTTAACCGAGAATACATTTCCGTTTATGTGGAAGTGAAAAATTTACGCCATTATGAGGATTGTATCTTGAACATAGCTACTTTCATTTAGGCGGGAACATATTACTACGCTCATATATGGAGGAGAACGGGAAAGATCGAGAGGAGGAAGATTATTGTATATCGGATGCTTATTGAGATCCGCAAGAATGATATCCATCTCCTCCAAGACTCGTAAGGGTCATATATTAAGTGAGTGAATCACTTAAGGCGAAGATGTATCTCTGTCTAGGCGAGAGTAAAAAATTTACGCAGTCTAAGGGTTGTACCATTAACTTGACTTTACATTCACTTAGACAGCGGTACATCTCTCGCCCATTCTTTAGAGGAGAATAGGATGAATAAAAATAGTTGGAAGTTGGTGGTTTGATGCTTGTTGAGGTCGGGCATCATATCAGAATCGTTATTATACGGAATGTATTGCGTACGTATGGAATTATCAATTATCTCGGGTTATCGTATTCGTAAGTGGAAGATCATGGTATGTTATAGGTTATAGTATATCTGGAATTATATGAACATATCATGAATTATTTTACATCAATAGTTATCTTATTTGGACATATTATGAATTAGCTTACATTAGGAGTCCTCTTATAGGGATATATCAAGAATTCACTTAAATTGATTGATATTGTGATGATCAAAGATAAGAGAATTATTCAATATCATGAATATAATGCGATTCAATAATAGACATTATTTATGTGAGAATGATTATACAAAATTTTGAGTCATTCAGTCCAGATTATTGGGGAATCCCTAACTATTGAGCAAGTCGCGGGTTATTCAGAAGTCCTCTTTTATTGAAATATTATCGTGGAGAAGTTTTGATTTTTTTAGATATTTATTTTTTATTGGAGAAATTGGAAAGAGCTGAAACCGATATTTAGAAGTTACCAAAATATAAAGAAGAAAATTACAAAGGTACGAGGTTTTCCCTACTTCATCTTCTTTAAGGCTCCAGAGCTTTCAACGGTCTCACTGGAGCGCTTCCTGATGACGACTGTGGGAGGATTAGGCCTAGACATCTCCTTCTCTAAAGACAATGCAGCCTCTGCGGTGGACCGAGTCGAATCAAAATTTTCAATTGCATGTAATGATGCTCCTGGGCATCAAACACTTTCGCCGGAAGATAGATCCGAGGATCAATGGGGGTGGTCACATTTTCCTCCTTAAGTGTGTAAGCCATAATATAATCCACTGGTTCCGGAAATAACGGAACCAGTGTGGAATATGAGCTCGATAGTGGACACTACCCTCCTCGAAGTTGAATTGGAGTGCTCCAAATGGATCCTAGGAGCAATCTATCTTCTCTGTCACGAGATCGACGTCTAACTTTTCAGAGAGGCTAGGGTCCAACCTCCCTTTCTCCTTTGATGTCAAAGTCACACCCAAAGCCGCTACCTTTGAAGAAGTACGGGAGATACATCTTTGCACTATCCAAAGCCGCTAAGTTCATGAAAGTAGGAGAAGGTAATGTAAACTCTCATATCGCCATTTGAAGGCACTGGTTCAATTGATGTGGCCACCTGGACATCCTGGCCCTAAGCGTGTCAAACGATCGCTTAGAGGGATATGTTCTTTGATATTAGCTCGGCGTTCTCCTCCCTTTCCTATCTTAGGGCCACAATACTATCAGAATTTGCATATGTGGCATTCTTGATCATCACCTTGGCCTCTGTGCGAACTTCCTCCAACTTAGTCGTGCTATATTTGAGATCCTCTCGGAGATACTCATAGATTGCTGGAGGGCATGCTATTTACAAATGTAGGTGGCTTAAGCCTCCGTAAGTTCGCTCCAATGAACCAGCGTCGGAGCTTCTATGGCTCGGTTATGCTCCACTCTCAACGCCTCCATCTCTTGAGTGTATTTCTCCCTCTAATTTTGCATCAGCTTCTCAGCGGCCAGCCATCTTGGTTTGCTCCACTCGTAGATCCGATTGATCGAGGTTGGAATGACTTAGCATACAATACTCTCTGACGGTAGCCGCGACACCCAAGTCCTCACACATTTGTTCCATCTAGAGAAAGAAAGGAGGAGTTATATATGTTGGAAATGTAGAATTCTATAATATATTACAAGATGGGATAGTAACGAGCCTCTTTGTTATAACCCAAACTCTAATGGTTGGAGTGACAGTCGGCCACGCTCGGGTCGAGGAATTATCTGACCTTCCACCGTCCGCACTCGATGACCTCCTTCCCGAACGCCAAGCCTTCTTGTATACGATCCATTGGATAAGGGTCTCTTCGAAGTTTATCTCACTACCCTTCAAAGCATTTGTAAGCATATGTTTTAGAAACACAAAAGGTTCATAACTAAGGAGGATGCATCATTCTTGGGCGCAAGATCAATGTCCTAAGCAAAATACATTATACACTATGGTCCAATATGCCCTAACTCAAAATGAATAACATAGAGGTTTTACACGGTCGCCTAATGCTTGACTATGTTCTCCACACCCCTCTACGACCATCCTTCTAGCGGGTCTAGTCGGCTTCGGCCTCTAGTGTCTCCTGCACTATAAGGATGACAAAAACTAGGGGTGTGCATGAAAATCCGATTATCCGAAGTAATCGAACCAATTTTTCATATATTTGAACAATAAATATTTAATTGGGTCAGGTCGTATGCGGTTTTGGGTCGGATACGGTTTTTGAAAACTACTATCCGATCTGATCCAATACTTATTATATTATATTTTATTATATATGATCCAATTTGTGTTTATGTATGTTTAGAAGAATTAGAGGACTTAGTGTAATACTTGTTTTCGTTATATTAATGTTTTTATATTTTATTCTTATTTTACATAAATAACCGATTGATTTTGATACTTCTTCAGATCTTTTATATTGTCATTTAAAATTTAATTAATTTTACAATTGATTATATTTTTCAAGGTTGTGATTAAGAACATCTAAGTGAATTAGATTTATTTTTTTGTGAATTTAGTGCACTTTGAAGAAAAATCATTCATTGTGTACACGCTTTGGCTCATCGCCATAGCCAGTGGAGAGCATGGTGTCTACAATCGAACGGATGGTAGAGATTGCATCGGAGGGTGTCTGAGATGGAGAGGTCTCTTGAATTTTGGTACCTCGAAATCGTCTTGCCTTGTGTTGAGCTACATAAAATGGAGCGAGTTGAGTTGCGAGATAATAGTGAAATAAGAAATATGTCCAAAAGAAGTCGGGCTTTCTCTTCTTCGACTTGCAAGTCATCAAAATCATCATCCCCCCTATAAGACTTCCTTTGGAGGATCGACAAGTTGCTTATCGCCCTCTATCTTATGTGTTCTCGATAGTTAGTTATTGAATTCGTGGATTTAATTAAGCAATATTAATGAATTGAAGTTTTAATTTATGGAAGTTTGAAAATTTCGAACATACGTTTTTTGGTTGTAAGTGTCATATTTTGCAGATAAATAGGATTTTTTTGGTACTTATTGACAATTTTTTATTATCAACTATAATTAAAAATAAATATTAGGATATTTGCAAATCGATCTGTAAATCAATCCGCAAACCGATGTACTATTGCGGATCAGTTTTGGATAATCATTTTTTCGATCTGTATCCATAGGATCGGAAACACACACAACCCTAACAAAACCACAAATAGACCGAAGTCTCAATAAGGACTTATAACATAGGACGTGCATGTGTGCGCAAACCAAGACATTCGTGGACGGCCGCTAACAGCGATGGTCTAGCCCTGTTTCCCTACTTGCGCCCAGACCATTCTTTAGTCGCAACTCTCGACCGGGTCCCTACTAACATGCCCTCGTCCAATCCTTATATGATTTCTAGTCCGTGTGCGAGTCTAAGTGGCTGCCTCGTTTGTTCGAGGTTTGGTACCCATGACGTTTATCACGTTACCATTGGGAATATTCCAGGCTATGGGAGCCCGATCCCTATCCCATGTTGGGAGCTCCTGACTAGGGCGTTCCTTCTAGATTCAGTCGTGACCGACTGGCTACTGGACGATAGCCTGAACCTGAAACAACATACTAATGGAACACCAAAAGTCTAACTCCGGTACCCTGGCCAGGCGTAACCAATCCCGAATCGAATCAAAATATCAACGAGTGGGACAATGTCTAGTTCTCTTACCGTGATGGAGATCGTGGTTCTCATGCTTAGCAACTTAGTGTCATAGTTCCTTACCGTACAATTCTTCATTCTGATCATCTATGTTTTCTCTCGTTCCTCCCCCTCTTACCTTTTTCCTTACATACTTATATATATATATACGGTCGCCTACAGTCGAGTACAATTAGCTTGGAGTGGTTTAGTGGGTAGCGTGATTGTACGCTCGGTGCCGTCGGCCTGTCGACCCAAATTCCATCCCTGCCACCACCTGTTCGAATTCCGGTAATTTCCGCTGATCTTGTTAGATTTTCTCAATGCATGATGCCGTTCTATTGCTACTGTTTTACTCATGTTGTGGTCTTGGTCGCCATCTGTCCGGTATGGTCATGCCTTCGTCCTTCTCCGACTGTCTCCATTACCAGGCACGCTAATGTCTAGGTGGTTTCCTTTCTGTCAACATTCCCCTCTTTCGGTTGTCTTTGCATTGGTCATTAAGTAGAAATGCCTTTGTCCAAAAACCTCCTCGAACGATGCCCTTGCTAATTTGTGAGGGAGTGGTGCCATCGTCCTCAATATTACCTCTTCAAGGCTTATTGATTTATCGCCATCTTCGTTCTGTTGCCATCGTCTATTGTCGAAGACCGTGATTGTCATGCTCAGTATTCTTCCCTACCAGCCGATCCCATGTTTTACACCTCTCACCCCATGGGACGCACTACAGCGGCATGGCCCATCATCCTAAATAAATTGGTAAAGAGCGTATGGTCATCCCGATCTCGTAGCTGCAAGCTCGGATTTATGTTAAAATAATCGAGTGCAGGCCAATTAGACACTCGATCAGATTTTGGGATTCAATTGTCCACTCCATCCTTCACCATCCTAAAACCAGTTTCACGACACAATTGAATCCAATATATCATTGTGCGCCTCGGGATGTCTCTGATGTGAAAGGCATCAAGGAAAGTATAAGGAATGGAGGTCGGGTGATAGTTGAAGTTCTCGATGGTGGGTATTACTGATCGAGGGAAACCTAACATGAGTCGGTGATGTTGATCGGCTTGATTGGTATCGTCGTCCGATCAAAGATATTGATCGGATGATTGTGATGAGTCTATTTGATAGCGGTCAGATTATAATTGGATCGAGATTCAAGAGTATCGAAGGGGAAATATCTTTTCTTAATTGCCCTATGAAATATATGGAATAATATATTGAAATATATATTGTTGGTTGCATATATATGGAAGAATATACGAAGATATATTCTGCTGGTGATATATATGGAAGAAGATATGCAAATATATTTTATTAACTATATATATGGAAGATACGGCCAAAGATATGGAAAGAATATATTGTAGAATATTTTCAAAATTTATCATAGTCTATACTCTATAAATAGTGAGTCTCATGAACACAATTCTATCATTCAATCAATAGCGTATTGTATTGTTCCATATTCTTCTTGTAATAGTGAATTCATGATCGAGGTTTATCGGTCACATGGTTTTCCCGGTGTTGGGTTTTCACGCTAAATCTTGTGCCTTCTACATTTCTTCATTTACGTTTGGTTCTCATTACATTAATTCGATCTGACCCCGAATAACCGGAATTCTTTCTTTCTTCTCTAGAGGAGGGAATTTCCCCAACAGAAAGCAGCATCTAGCCCTCCCTTCCTAGTGGGCTCGGCAATGTCGCAGATGAGCCTTCCATTGGACTCTTCCATTTGTCTTGGCAAACTTCTTGGGATACCCTCTCTTCCGAAGGACTTATGGGCTGACCCCCGTTTATCTGTCCCTCCTCGTTATCACCAATAATATCAATCAATCCCTGCGCAAAGTTGCTCGACCCCTCTTCAGGTGCAGTGTTATCAAGATTGAAGTCCAAATGCCAAGCCACACTAACTAAATCGTTATTAATTAGGGCTACGGGTGCATGGACACCTTCCTCTCCTTCTGGGGATGACTTTGCTAATGGAAAGTATTGAGGATTCGTTGGTCGGATTTCATCATTAAGAGAGCCCTTGACTTGTGCGTTAAGAACTGATTTGCCATTCGTAGTTTTGTTACGGGCCCCATGCGCCATCTCCACAATGAGACCATCACCTATCGATACCAGGGCGCGAAGTGCCCTCAATCGATTAGCGAGGCAGGATGAGTTATCAGCAGGAGCCATGATCGTATGTGCATAACCAACAACCCGTGTTAGTATAATGGAGAAGTAGTGAAAAGTATGGTTATTCATAGTCTTTTGGGGGAAAAGATTTGCAGGGAAAAGAATGCGAGAGAGATACCTAACACTTCCATAGAGATGTGGGAAGGGGGTGGATAGAGCCCAAAAGCAACCAAGATCGGTGAGCAGAAGAGCATCTTAAGAGTCCAACCATCACCGTCCAGACGAGCACATTCGACGAGGGTGTCATGCAAAGACTTCGAGAGAATTGAATCCGGGATGGAAAAATAGGACTTCGGAAAGAAAGATTCCCCCTCGATGGAGAACCGCAACAGAAGGCTGAGAGCTGAAATATCAGTAACATCCTCGTTGGAGACAAAGAAGAAATGTTTCTTCTAGTCATGGTTCGAATGGAGGATGGCAAGAGGAAATGTACTCTTATTGTTCCTCAAGCGAAAAAAGATGCAACATTGTTTACCATAATGAGAAGCAATGTTTATTGAAAAATCGGAAAAAACAACCTATGTTGAGCGAAAGACAATTGGTCTCCATTAATATGATAAAGGAGAGTATGTATGAAATCGGGTTAGGGTTGAGCTGGAAAAGATGAATCTTGAAAATCTCACGATGAAGGGATGAAGTGGAAGACAAAGTCCACACTCTAGATATTCGAGATACAAAGTGAGGGTACCTATCGATAGACTCAAAATCCTACTGGTATGTGGAGGCCGATGGACTACATAGTTAGAGGGTAATGTATACTCTTTAACTACCAGGTTTCATTTCCTAGCATGCATGACATAAGGTTGGTCAAAGGATCTTAAAGCCTTGATCGCTAAATTCTAGGAACCATGAACCCTTTTGAGTTCATTTATTTGATCGAAGAAATAGGGGTACAAATTCGAATGACGGGGCGGAGGATTTGGTTGACTCGAAGAACTCCCCGAGACGGATGAGGAGTCTGATGTGCCAGTCGAAGAATCAGAAGACATCTTGCAAAACAAATCGTTTTTTATGGACTTAAGTTAATTTCGGTTATCTTTGTGCAAAAGGGCACGACTTCACACACTTAGAGTTTTACCAGTTCGATTTGCGTGGATCTGTTTTGTTAATCGGGTGGAGTTGTTATAACAGGGTCGAGTGGATTTGTCAAGTAGACACGATCGCGTGGATTTGGAAAATGAAATCGAAAGAGTTTTAAGGTGGAGTAGAATGTACTATTATGTGAGGGAAAGAGGGATATGCATAGAGAAGGATCCTCGATCGAGAAATCCTGCAATTTTCTCTCGATCTCAGAATCTAACGTTGTTAGTGTTAGAATGACTGCGTCGAATGGATTTCAGCTATACTTGTGGTTTTCTCAGAAAAGTTGCCCGAAGATTGGAGTGCGAGAAAAGCCAATACAAGGTGATTTACGACTCACAATCTGAATTTGCAAACCAAATGACTTTTGATATTGACTGGCTTGATTTTGAGATTATAAGTGACCGAAGCTTCCAGGTATGCATTACGAGGTATTCTATGATTTTGAGCTTTTTGTGCAATTTACAATAACCTAGGATATGAAGTAAGAGACCCATGAAGGGAAGAAATGGATCGCATTGCCTATTAATATTAAGTCACAAGTCATTTGAAGGGTTAGAACTACTGACATGCTTGCCAAGGCAAGTCACTCGTGTGGGTTTGTTTCCTAGTAGTGTGGATTTGTATTGTGAGTCGCGTGGAGTTGTACCTTTGCCTTTGTAGCCTCGTGGATTTGCTTTTGTGCTTCGTTATGTGGTTTAGTTTATGCATTCGTGTGGATTTGATCTGTTATTCGTGTGGAGTTGCTCCTTGAACTCCATTGCATGGATTTTTAGTCCCATTTGCATCGACTTATAGCCCTGGTCGCGTGGATCTGTTGTTCCACTCGCGTGGATTTGACAGATCAAGGGGACAATATGATTCCGATCGTTTTACAAGTTGTTTCTCTTCGGATTTGTGATTTCCTTGATTGTATTGTACTTATGTATCGATTAAAGTGGAACCAAGGTAGAGTTTTCTCTTCCGAGAACGTAAACTCAAGCATTGTGCGTCTAACCTCGTATATCGCTTGTGTCATATGCAACTCCAACATTAATTAATCTCAGATAATAAAAATATAAATTGATTGATCACAAACTTGACAACAACATTTTTAAGACGAGATCATATATAATAAAATTTTATCATAAAATTTAAAAGATTAAAAATTCACTAAAATATAAAATCAAGAAAATAATTATAAGTGGATAATTTAGCAAGTTTCTAACATAATATTAATTCACCAATAAAAATAATTGATTTTTTATTTGTTTTTTATTTTTTTTCAATTTTATATTTTTTAATATGATTTGCGAATTGGAAGAGAATCGCGAATTCTAGAAAATTTGATTCGTACTATTTTGTAAAAACTAAGAATACTGATAACATAGAAAGATAATATTTGGAGTATGGAAAATAGTAAACCTATCTAAGATTCCGATTCTAGATATTCAAATGATACTGATCTTAGATTTGTTTGATTCACATTTTCAAAATTAGATGTAACATAAATTTTTAAATATGTTTAGTAAAATTATAATATCATAATCGTTATTTATGTAAAAATGATAATATATTATTATATATTATAATTATTAAAAAATAATAAGTTAGTTATTTTTTAAATTATAATAATATCAATAGGAGTTTTGTTTATATTAAAAAACACGAAACATCAACCCAACTCACGGGTACAAGCACCTGTGTGGTGCTAATACTGTAAAAGCTTATCGTTAATTTTTCTATAAATAATAGAACACTTTTTTGCAGTTCTGGTTTGGGGACAGTATCATTTGGTAACAACCTGCACTAATTCCTGCCTTGCCTTGCTTTCATAGTATACAAACACGGGAGGGGAATTTTCGAGAAAAAAAAGTTATATAGCAGTGCATATCATACTTTACCTTTTTAGATAAGTTATAGATAACAATGACGAAAGAAACATAAACATTATAAGAGTACTTCCCTGTCAATGTATCATTACAAAAACAAAAAAGAAATCTAAGGCGTGTAAACTATATATGTATAGATATATTAAATATCAAATATTAATATTTAATATTTATGGTTGATATTATAGCTTTTATGTTATCAATCATATATCAAATTTATTTAATATATTCATGTATCACATCTACATTACAATGATGTTGTTGGGAATGACAGTGCAGTTGCTAGTGCGGTTAACGTGCGTGTCGTATTTGTATTCTATTTTAACGAAAAATCATTAATAAATGCGTTCGTGCTACCGCATAAAATAACGGTAAGTTCAAAGTTGGTTTGACCCAACGATCACCTAAACGTACCTAACAAATATCAATTTTAACTTTGATAATTATAATTTATTTTTTTTAAAAAAATAATTTTGATAAATAATTTATATATTCTATCAATTATATATTTAAACATAAAAAAATATGTATAACAATTTAAAAATATATGTTCAAAAACTATATTTTAAATTTTTATTGATGAGACCTTCGGATCACGGTACTCCGGACCGGGTTAGGCCCATGCCTTGCGGGTTGGCCCAAGTGATGTAAGACGAACTTGAAAGCCCCAGATCCAACTTCCAATAGATAATCGGCCCGACAATGATAGTTGGACCCCAAAGCCGTTTGGCCCAAAAGCTCCTACTCAATGATCGGGGACCGAAGGCCCACAATATATATGGCCCACTGCTTCGGGGACCGATCCTGGTGATCGGTCCAGATGGCTACAACCACGTGTCTTGCGTTCCAGACTCAACCACGCCTTCCATGCTTCGGTCCAGATCATGCAGACTGCGCCCGGTAGCGTCCCTATCCGACATTGGCTGACCTAGCCGCATGAGGTGTGCACAAAACGACACATTCAAATTCACACATGGGAGAAGCGTATAAAATGAACACTTATGAAGAGATAAAAAAAGGCCCGGCTGTTTCCAATTGAGTGTTCTCCTTCACCTCACCAATTTGAACAAACCATCTCATTTTTGTAATGAACGGTTTTATTAAGGAACCGGCTAAGAGCATTCATAGCTCTTAGTCAAATTGTTTTTTCATATTTTTCAGTGGTTTTCCACTCTAAAATCGCTGTGTCAATCTTCCTTTATTTCATAATCGTTTCCCCCATTTCAAATAAATTAAAACCGAGTTTGTCCTATAACGAACCAGACGACTGTTGGTACCACCTAAAAAGGAACCACAACAGTTATATATATATATATATTTATATTTTATTAACATGTAATCAATGTTTTAAATACCGGTACCGGCCTGTATACCGGACAAACTCTTTGGATCGGTATACCGGATATGTTTCGGGTATACCGGAATATTAAAATAAATGATAAAATATTCATATGTTATTTTTTTAAATATAAAATCCGACCCAACCCGCGCAAAACCCGGCCCGACCCAACCCAAAAAACCCGGTATTTTGCCAAAATACAGGCCGAAACCGGTACGGCCGAAATTTGCGGTATACCGGAAATTTAAAACAATGCATGTAATTGATAGAATATAAGAATTATTGATCAAAATTATTTTTTAAAAAATGTATACTTTAATTTACAAAAGTTAAATTTGATATTTGGTATGTGCGTTTTAGTGATCGTTGGGTTAAACCAACTTTGAACTTACCGTTGTTTTCTGTGGTTGCACAGACGCATTTATTAATGATGTTTGGTTAAAATAGAATAAAAAACGGCATGTTAACCGCACAGACCGGTGCACTGTCATTCCAAATAACACCATTATACTATAGATATGATACATGAATGTATTAAATAAATTTGATATATGATTGACAACATAAAAGTTATAATATTAACCATAAATATTAATATTTGATATTTAATATATGTATACATATATAATTTACATACATTCAGCGTTTTCATACCGGATGATATATCGCGGGTATACAGTCCAGTACGTCAAATTTCGCTCGGTACCGGTATTTTTTTTTGTACTGCTCGGTACCGGGTATTCGGGTCGATTTTTGGGTTTTTTCGGATTTGATCCTAAAATACTAATTAAATATTAATTTTTTAAAAAATAAAATCAAATAAAAATTGGTACCGGCTGATATACCGTCCGGTATATTGGTCGTACCTCTCATACCGCTCCGGACCGATAAGTAATTCCGGATCGGTATGAAAACATTGCATACAATAGATTGATAGTTAAAGTACTCCTATAATGGGTATTGTTATGGTCCCTTTTTAGGGGGTACCAACAGTCGTCCGGTTCGTTCAACAAACGAACTCGGTTATGATTTGTTTTAGATGTGGAAGACGATTAAAAGCTGGAAATAAATAAATGCACAGCGATGTATAGTGGAAACCCCAGGAATTGGGGTGAAAACCACTCGACTAAGAGCAGATTATGCCCTTAGCCTGTTCACTAATCGAATAATTCATAGTTAACACAGCAGAGGCTAAAGAAAATGACAAGGAAAAGAAAGCGGTAAGAATTCCGGCAGGGTAACGGCCTGTTCTTCCGCGTCCAAAGGATCTTGCTATTTCCGTAGTCTTGCCCTATATTTATAGAGTTCATAGTGTGTGTAAATCACGCTCCGTAACCGCCTCTGACAGGTTTGTTAGAGGTTGTTATCGCGAGATGTAAAACGAGGTTGGGACCGAGGCGTGGTCTGCGTGATCGGGCCCGAAGCGTGGTAAACGTGGGAAGGCCCGAAGCATGGAAAACGTGAGTTGTGACCGTTCTGTAACTGTTCGGACCGAATCCAGGTGCCAGCTGGCAGAAAACGCTTTATTTCGTTAAGGTTCTCTTCGGTCCTCTCGTTGAACATCGGGCCGCTCTTTCTTAAGTGTGTAAATTGATTGTAGAAATTCGTTTTTACTATTTGAATCGGCCCAACGGTTGCTGGGCTTCACCCATCGCAAGGTACCCGATCCTAAAGTTCTCATCAATAGCCCCTCGGGCTTGATTACCAATTGCAGAGGTGATACAAGGCCGATCACATGATGCTTGTACATTCATGAGAACATGGGACCGTACCTGTAGATAGTGAGAGTCCAGGGGACCGATCTTTCCCTTAGCGTGTGAGCCAATTACGTTTAAAACTTAATAACTTATATTTAAGTTATATTTTTATCTTCGGTATTCTTTAAATATTAATATCTCGACCCGCGCCTCTTCACATTCGGCAGTTCAAGAGGCATGATGAGTGCGCCCCGTACAGTCGTTGTTTTGGGCAGTATTACGTGGCGGCTCACCATTGGCTGGGAGATTAATATTTAAATCAGGATTTTGGGCACTGTTTCTCCTCACCGTCATTATCGCGAAGGAGAAATCGCAGCAAGTTCTTGTGCCCTCAATCGATTTTCCATCCAACCTTTTTTTTCAATCCGTTTTTCCTAAGGTATACACTTATGGCTCCCCACAAAATGCGTTACCCTTCTATGTCTGAGTTGGACATTGAGGAATTTAGGTTTAGGTTTTCAATTCCGGCGCATTACTCTGTCTGGAAGGGACGGGAAGATATTCCATGTTTCCTTCCGGCGGAGATAAATGTGCCGGCATCGGCCATTCCGGTCAGTTACGCCTCTCTTAAGTGCGGGCTTCGTTTTCCGCTACACCCCTTTGTAGCGGCCGTGCTTAAGGAAATTCACTGCTCTACTTTTGCATTGTTCCCGGGCAGTTATGTGTATATAGCTGCGTTTATTTTTTATTGTTACCAATAGAATCGGCCCCCGACCTTAGAACACTTCTTTAATTTGTTCTTGGTGGGATCCCGAAAGGGGAAGGGTCTGTTGGGTTGCCGCAAGTTATACTATATAGCGGTGCGCACCAAAGAGTGCACAATTGTAAATAAAGAGGAATCTCTTCATGCGTGGGAGGCCTGCTACGTGTGGATAACAGTCCCCAAGGAGGATTTGTTGAAAGTATGTCCGCTTTTGACCCACCTACGCATAGGTAAGTTGGACCGAAGTAGGTTCAACCCCTCCCGCACGGACACCGCAAACACACTTGCGATGTTCCCCCCTCCCGAAGCACGCCTTAGGCGAATAGATCTGCTTCGGGAGAAAAAGTGGATAGAAATAGGAGTTGCGTGTAGGACCGGAGCCCCAACCCCGAAGGGGGTTTTTTCTAGTTCGGATCCATCAGAAGGATCGGGTATGCTGTAGTGTTTATATTTTAATCTTTCCTGATCCTTATGTATTTGTTTTGCAGATTCAACTGAAACAATGTCGAGCTCGCGCTTTAAACGCATGGCAGCTGCTTCGGTCCGTCCTTCTGAGGGATAAAGGGAAGCATCGGGCAGCGCTGAAGCAAGTGAATCAGCAACGGGGGGTACGCTGGTCCCTTCGGTGTCCGGGGACCCCCCGATCCAAACAACCGGCGCGGGCACGCTGACCCTTCGCTGCACAGGGCAGTCTTCCTCTGGGGACGAGCCTGCGTATCGGGTATTTGGAGTGGTAGAGGAGGTGATAAAGGCTCGGATTCGTTCATTGAGGTTATCCAGCCTCTATCAAATCGGTAATGCCTCCTTCATTAATGCTAAAACTGTTACTTTGTTGTTGCAGGGAGCCGTTCTCGTGGAGAAGGTTTTCCCGGTCCCCATCTCAAGGTGAACGTCTCCCTGCCGCCGGTCCCCTTAGGAAAAGGGAAAAGGGCGACCGAAGCGGAAGTCCCGCAGGAGCTGAAGAGGCTGAGAAAGGGGGAAGGCGCTCCGGTCCCCACTAAGGGGATAGTTTTGAAGGAACCTGGATCGGGCCCGAAGACCAAATCCAACTGGGGAGTATCTCTGGGCCTGCTGGACAGGTTCAGCAAGGGGAGGAAGCTTACCTCCTGGAGGACTGCTTTCCTAAAGGACTTTCGCCTTTATGAAGAGCAGAACCCAGAGAACGTCCAGGCGGACTTGACTGGGGAAGAAATCATGGAAGGCTTTCTCGACCTCACCACTAAGGTAATTTTCATTTGACATGAAGGCCCGAACTTTTACTTAAGAATATTTGTCTTATGCAGATGTTGAGGAAAGCATTCACAACTGCTATCACCGTGGAGAAGAACCAAGGTGGTAGCGTTGTATCCCAACAAGTCCAAGATCAACTTGACCTTGCAAAAAGGCAAGTTGAAATAAAGCATACTGAGTTGCTAAGAGACGGGACGGAGGTCTCACTCTTAGCTGACAAGGTCTCTGAGCTGGAGAAGACGGGGCAAACAGCTCAGGGACGTATTGCCGACATGGAGGCCAAGCTGCGGGCCAAAGACGCGTTAATCAACGAAGTCCAAGGTCGGGCCCAGGAGAAGAGGAATAAGCTGAATGAGCTTCTCCTTCAGGCCCAGGAAGAGAAGACGACCTTGGAGGAAGAGTTGACAAGGGCCCGCACTTCGGCCGAAGGTTCGGTCCGGGAACCAGTTCTGGGGTTCGCTCAGTCCCCTTTGTTATTCGCTTTAGCGGATAACATACACAGGATTTACACTGCGAAGTATCTGGATAACATGCGAGAGCAAGTTATCCAGACGTTCGGGCTTTCCCCTTCGGATGAGCGCTGGAAGATGATCGAGCCACTTGAAAGAGATGACAAGTTTCAGGTTATTCCGACCTTGGAAGAACCTGTTCTAGAAGAAGACACTTTCTTCTATCTCTTTGAAGAGATGGAGAAGGCGGTCAACCAGAAGGTGGCCGATCAAGAAGAAGAGTTGAAGCGGCTCGCGGCCCAAACCGAACACCAGGAGCCCGAAGTGGAAGACAAAAAGGAAGGGTAGATTAGTTAGATCTAGTCATTGCTTTGTATCTGTCTTACTCTTTATTCAATATAAAGATTTCTTTTTCAGCTTTGATTATTTTAATCACCAGAACGAAGTGACATAACTAACTTCTAAGCAAAACTAATAAGTCTTACTTTAACGAAGTTGTTTTAATCACTAAGTATAAGATCGGGGACTCTTACAGGGTGTTAACCATCGGTCTCAGACGTTATGTTTGGTTTATTCATATCAATTCTGATTGGATTGGTCGTTTGACATGGTGTATGGGTCACTCTTATTCCGTCCTTGGAGTCAACACTTGATTGGATAGGCGTAGTCTGCGTTTAATATGAGTCTTTACAAGCTTCGGCCGAACCTCGGTTCTAATAAAGTCCCTTAGGTTTTGTTGGCCAAGCTTTGCTCATAATACGTTTTTTAGTAGGACCGATCTTATGTCTCGATATGCTGACTACCATTCCTTTTATCGTAGCAGATGTCGTAGGTACAGAGGGCCATTCCTAAAGACTGAATGCCGTTGAAGGGAGTGTTTTTGTTCGTAATGAGTTCTGGGAGAATGACAACTCATCCATGGGCTGGGCAAGTGCAGGAGCATTTGACTCGTCAGAGCGGTCACTACATCTTGGGAGCTTTGCGGACAAGAAGCTTCGGTCACCAGTCCAGATTCGTTCTACACCACCCAACTTCAAGATCGGTCCATCATTCCATTAGAAATAGTTTGTATTTGTACTTACTTGTTTCCACTTACGTTTAAGAGAATGTATTTCATTGAGTCAAACATATTAATCGAAGATTCACAAGAAATATCGCCTTAAATTCATGACATTCCAAGTTCGGGGGACCTGTATACCATCCAATATTTCAAGTTTATACGCACCTGATTCCAACTTCTTCGATACTCGATACGGTCCCTCCCAATTTCTGTCCAGCTTTCCAACGTTCCTCTGCACCTTAATGCTTCTGAGGACGAGATCGCCTTCAAAGAATTCCCTTGGGAGGACTCGTTTGTTATGGGCCCGTTCCATAGTTCGCTGATAAGCACGCATCCGTGCATAGATTGCATCTCTCTTTTCCTCGATCATCTCGAGGTCCAATAACCTCCTTTCACAATTCATATGCTCATCGTATTGAGATATCCGAGGTGATCGGATGGCCACCTCCACCGGGCTAACAGCTTCGGTCCCATACACCAATGAGAAAGGTGATTCCTCGGTGGTTGAGCGCACAGGACCTCATAAATGTGTTCGGGCCCTTTACCCCCAAAGTCTTCTAACTTGGTTTTCAATCCCTTCAGGATAACCTTGTTAGATACTTCCGTAAGTCCATTGGTCCGAGGATGGGCCACTGATGAGAAATGATGCACGATGCCCAACTTGATGCATAAATCCCGTATGCTTTTTCATCGGAACTGAGTCCCATTGTCCAATACGAGCGCTCGGGGAACCCCGAAGCGGCTCACGATATTTCGCCATATAAAGTGCTTGACACTTTTTCTGAGATAATGGCTACAGCTTCTGCTTCGATCCACTTCGAATAATATTCCACCGTTACGATACAAAATCTTCTTTGCCCTATGGACCGGGGAAAAGGTCCGAGGATGTCAATCCCCCATCTGTCAAACGAACAAGGCAATGGAGTAATTGATAGTGGAGCCCCAGGCAATTGCGGGAGTGGAGCGTGGTATTGACATATGGCGCAACGCTTAGTGTACTGCTTGGCATCAGCGAGCAATGTTGGCCAAAAATACCCGGCTCTAATAATGCGGTGGTATAAAGATCGGGCCCCTGAATGAATGCCGCATATCCCTTCATGAACATAAATCATGACGGCTTCGGCCTCAATAGGAGATAAACATCGCAGAAGCGGGCCCTCAAAACTCATTTTAAACAAGCGTCCGGCGACTAAGGTGAATCTCTTAGCCCGGACCTCTTTTTTCCTGGCTTTAGACTTATCTTCAGGGAGATATCCGTTTGAGAGGTATTTAATAAAGGAGTCCATCCAATTGGGTTCTCCT